>JAWWEQ010020450.1:0-30155 GCA_035583055.1 Torymus tubicola
TATATATATACGTAAACTCGCGCGGCGACGGTTATCGAAAAGAGCTGACCGGCGCTAATCGCACAACAAGAAAGCAACGTAAACAGCCGCGATAGCATTAATTTATAGTGGCGCGCGAAGTCTCTCCTCCTTCCTTACGACCGCCTGTGTGTCGGTGTACATATATACGTATATTATGCGCGTATCGATGTAACGACGCATTATGCGGCGTTATCGAGAGTAAGCGCGAGAAGAGGGAGAAAGAGAGAGAGAGAGAGCAGGAGCAGCAGCAGCACCTCAAGACCGGCCCTATATACGCCTGTAAAGATATACGAATTGAATATAGATGAGTATACAGAGCAAGTTTGCACGGCGTGCGCGTGCGACGAACTAATCATTTTCTCGCCGCGTGCACGCTGAGAGAGAGCCGGCTATTTAATCGGGATTTCCACTTTAATAAAGCGACGGTAAATCACTCTTTTGAAATCGGCGACAAGCAGTGCGTATATATATATATATATATATATATACACGAGCAAGCGAGCGAACGAGTTGCTAATGTCGAGACAACCCCCTTTTGTTATCTGTGCCGAGGGATTGCGCAACGCAAAGCAGGCGTGTGTGTATATATTATGTGCGTGTGTATATATATCTACGCACGCGTAGTGCAAGTGAGAAGCGCAGTTCAAGGAGGTTAAGGTGCGCGGGAAAAATGCCGTGGTAGCAGCTGCAACGTGTGTGTATATATATGTGATATAGCTGCTGCAGAAAATTGCACGTGTGAGTGGTGCAATTTTTTTTCCTTGCTGTAAATGAGTTATCAAAACGGTAGAGATTTTTTTTTATAACTATTTTATATTTAATGGCAATGGGAAACGATTAATGTGCCGACTGCGCAGTAAAATATTATTATTTACCGAACCAGACGGTTATTTATAGAAACGTATACGAGTTATGAGTTTTGCAAGTAGGCATATATTTATACACGAAGTAAATATAGCGTAAATTTTGCAATGCTGTTTGGAGGCACACTTTTTGTAACTATATTTGACCTTAAATTTTGTTACACGAACATGATGTATTTAATTTCATAACATTTTATTCTCATTCCATATAATTTTATATTCTGTTTGAATTTATATATACATTTTTATTTAGCATTTATTTATGTGTACGTAATAATTAATTGTAAAATTTTAAAATATTGTATTTAATAAGTAATTTTCCGACATATATATATATATATTTTTTTTGTTGAATGTTAATTAAAATTGCCAAATAATACGCATTGATAAAGCATTGAATGATATTACTGTAATTAAAGGATCCGTGTTTATATAACTGTTAGCCTGGATGACTTTCATTATCATTCATTTTAATTAAAATAATATTCCAGAGGTGTGTTTCAATAAATCCACATATATTATGACAATTTTGGCTGATATTTTGAATTCAAACACATACATGCGGCATAATAATATTATAATAAAACGAAAAATTCCAAACAATACAGGATTTCGTAATATAACAAATTGTCTAGACACGAATACAATGAGATCATAAACAGAGAAAGAGAGATTATACAAGCGTTTTTCTGATAAATCTAGAAAATCTCGTATACCCATCGCTTACATAATGCAACAAACGAAAAACAAATCATCGAAACAGCGAGGATTCGCCAAAATTTCCCACGTTGCAAAAGCACCGACTACGTATATATACACGAACTTCGCATTAGCCTCGCGCATGCAGCGACAGCGTTCGCCGGTCGCGCAGGTCGCGGATTTCGCGAAGCGGCAACCTGCACCGGCAGGTGCAGCAGGTGCAGTCGGCTGCCATCAGTGAGAAACAGGATCGAGTTGGCTTTACTTATTTAATATAGGGCCAAAAGTGCTTTTTCACTCGTTGAACGCACATCATGCACGGACGAACGTTAACGAGACCGTTCAGTACCCGGCTTATTATATGCGATTTCTGCGGCTTGTTCATGGTTGAGTTGAGCCTTTTCTCGAAAACTGGGGGGATGCTCGGTAAATTGGGGAAATGCTGCCGCGCGCATTCTTATCGGTTATTGATTTCCATTGTAATCGTTGTTAAATTTATTTTTTTTTTGTTTTGTCTCCGATAAATGCTTAATAGACTGTAAAAGGGTTCTACGAGGCGACAAGAGAATGGCGATTCGCATTTCACTATACTTATATAATATATGTTAAAAATCGTTAATTGGTTGATTAAGAATTGTTTTATTTTATATAATGATATATTTTAAACATCATTTACTTTTTTGGATGTATGTTCCCTCAAAAAGTCGAAAAGTATATAACCCCTATATATGTGTATGATAAACCGGAATAATTTTTTTACTTCTTTACCAATTTAAAAACAATAATTTATTGAAAATACAAAAAATTATATTGCATTTTAAAATTAATCAGTTGTGTCCACTCTAATCCAGTAACTATTTCTAATTAATTGTTCCGATATACTGCCAACTGATTTTTGTATATTGAGAGACGTCATATTTAATCAATAGCTCCGAAATATAATCTATTTTCTGCACAATCTCGAAAACTGGTCTAGAAAAATTTCCTAATTTAAAGATTATTTGACAAAAACAAATCTCAATTTTTTAAGTTATCTATACACACATTAAGACTCGCATACAACTGGGATGGATGTATATCTCCGCAATAAAACGAAGCCATGATTAATACGAGGGAAGTTTTTGCGAGAGCCTCAAGGTCTGCCTCCGAAACTCTGTAAATACCGAAAAATTGGCAAACATGCCGAACAGCGTGCCCCGTAAAAGCCTCGCTCGGCGACATCGGAAGAGCGAGAGAGAGAGAGAGAGAGAGAGCAAAAAGTCCAGTACGACTGCAAGGTGGTGAACCAACCGTACGCATATACGAGAGAGAAGAAGCGAGAGGAGGAGAAGGAAAGAGAGGTGTTTAAGGTCCACCGAATTACTCTAAAAGCTCGCGCGGGAGCCGGTTAAATTGGTACTTACATATCTCTTGTTCGCGCTGGCACATTTTTGGCACGCTACCCAACGCGCACACATCTGCGCCGCGCGCACGCTATACCTACCCCCCTGCGCACGCGGGCGTGCTCGTTTTGCTGGGACGTATTTAGTCCAAGAGCATGAGAGTAAGAGAGAGAGAGAGAGAGAGAACGCACGGCTGCGGCTTTTCCGATAACGGACGCGTTTCTGCGAAATCGCCGACGAAAACAAACCCTCCAGTTGCTCGATTTTCCCTCCCCGGAATATTATTTCCGAGGCGATTTTTCTTCTCTCCCCCACCCTTGGCCTTCCCTCCCATATATAACTGCTTGTGAAAGAAAGGAGCGCTCTGCACGTGTATATGTGTGTGTGTGTGTGTGTGTGCGTGTGCCTCTATATGTGAATGAGAGAATGAGAGAAATTTATTTAGTTTAGTCTTCGAGTTAAAAGTTTTCCCTCGAGTGCGCGAGCCCGCACGATGAGCTTATAACGACTCGCGAGTCCGCGGAGACGAGTTTGTCCGGCGTCTCGTCGGGGTGAAGGTCTTTCGCGAGCTATACTCGCGCGTTTTACGCTCAAGGATGCAGCTAATCCGCTTTTTATTACTTTCTTACTCTCGCGAGAATTGGATTTACGTATAATTTATCATCGCCTGATAGTGCAACTGGCTCGTCGTTTATGTCTCGGGTAACAATAAATTTGGAGCGATACTAAGTATAGTTTAAACATTGACAATATTTTTTGGGAATTTGACGAAGTTGAGGTTATTATAAATAGGTTATAAAATCAGGGACAATACGAGTGAACGTCTCGTAATTTTTTAAGTTATTGATGATGAAATTTAAGTATCGAGGAATTGCTAGTCTGACACATTTTTTGCTAATTGTCATATTATGTTACAATTGAAATGTTATTACTTCTGCATATTCATACAGATTTATTCAAAATACCGGTTTTTCTTCTTTACACAGGCTATAAATTTTAGTGATTAAATTGCGTACAAGAAACTATTTGTGAAGTTTAAGTAGAAACAATCCATTTAGTCAGACATTTTTTAAATTCGCTATATTACTATTTGCTCGTACAACTCTTAAAAATTGCTACTTAATACAAACTAATTAAAATTTGTATTATTATATAATAAAAACTGTTATTATATAAAAATTTCCAATATCTTACTAGCCAGACAATTCCCTAAAAATAATTTAAAACTAAAGATCATTAAGTACGTTAGCAAAGCAAATACCGATAAACGCAAACAAAAAAATTATAAAATTATTATATGCAACCAAACTTTAGAGCTGAAATAATATCATTATAATGTATGTAAATTTTGAAGTTTATAAATATCATCTTTTCCATAAATGTGAAAACTGATTATGATTCTGAATCAATAAAATCCCTCACATCTTTATGTAGAAATCCGGCATTTCATTAAGAACGTACAACCCTCTTTAAAAAGTGTCTTTCGTCGTCGTAACCATCCTTCCTTTACACTCCTCGCGGCAACTACACGACTTATAATTTTCGTGAGCCTATAGAGTGAGGATAAATAATAAATATTCAATGAAGTGCTACACGCCGTGTGCACATAGAATGAGCGGGCAAACGCGCGCGATGAGTGTCCTCGGGTGTCCTTATGCATAAATATACATATAGGAGCCGGCCGAGCGCGGAAGACTTTGGAATCAACGCTCGCATCTTAGACGCACTTGCACGTCGCGCCATTTACGCGCGTGTACATACACACACAAGCGAGCGCCGATCCTGAACTACATGTGGGCCTGAGCTCTCCTCATTAGGCGTCAACAATGGCATAACAAATCATCGAGATTACCATCGCATCTGCCGCCCCGTGACCGCGCGCCTCCAACACGACGAGGTGGAGGTGGAGAGTAGAAGAGAGAGAAAGAGAGAGAGAGAGAGAGAGAACGACGAAGAGGCTGAGTAATGCGTTTATAATTATTTTAAATCGTATTTTTGCGCGTCCTCGTATCTCTGCTCCTCTCTCTCTCTCTCTCTCTCCATCACGAACTGCATTTATGTATCGTAGGGTGTACATTCACTCTCTTTCTCCTCTTCAGCTGAGATGATTGCTAGGGGGATTCGCAAAAATTACGGTGTCGACGTGCGCTTTTAAACGTATCGCATTAACATAGAATGGTGATAAATTATAACGAATGGGGTGAAATTACGTCGAAAACTGTGTTTTCTGCAATTTATATGACGAGAGCGCACGCACGCGGCATATCTTACTTATATACGTTTGTGATCCAGTTATTAAAAGGATGCTTTAAAAAAGTTTTATTAATTGATGAGAAAATGATAAAACTTAGTGGCGAACTATTTATTCTGCTTCGAGAGTTTTCTTGACCACCGACACCACCACTGCGGTTTCTTTCCTCTTTCTTTTCGCGTAACAGGCTGATTTGCATGGGAAGTGAGCTCGAACTCTCGGGCGCATATATTCACCTCCGTCGCGCTACTTGTTTTTATAAATCGCGGAGGTGCGGAGACGGGGGGGAAAAAAGCAAGAACTTGTTGTACAAGCTTTTTCCTTTCATTTTAGCAACTTTCGTCATTTTCCTTCAAGTGCATTCATTAATTTTCTCGCCATTTCATCTTTTTTTCCTCTCCTTTCGTTGTAAAAGACAGAAAGGAGGAGAACGTGCGCATGGGAGAGAGAGAGGGATGAGAGGAAATTCGCCAGCAAACTTTTAATGGGTTTCACGTAGTATTTTTATACTTTGGTCATTTTTCAGACGCGAGAGTGTATTTACATTTGGCGCATTAGACGCTACGAATATATATGTGCTTGAATTTTCAAGTTTTCAAATACTCTTTTGCATACACAATTTATTTGTCAGAATAACGAAATTGTCCATGCAAATTGGACTAGTGTGCCTCTTACCCCTTAAAAAAATGTGCATCTATATGGCGATCAACAGGATCCATATACCGATGACACATAAACGTCACCCTCAACTAATTTCCAACATGACTGTTTGAAAAGCCACACTGTAATTCGAACGAAGTGCCCTCGCGCGCGTGTGCGCCACATAATAAATGAATCAAAAGCAAAGCACATCGAGTTCAGGCGCACGTATATATATATGTATATATATATACGTGCGAGCAAGAGAGAGAAGACAGCACGCGTGCGCGTTGAATTATCGTCGAAATGAATTTTGCCGATTCGCAGTACTGATTACGAGAGCGACAAATCAAATCTATTTCTGCTCACGCGCGCACGCTGAGGCCCCATAGCTCGCGCCGACAACGAGATCGTTCTTGCGAGCACATACACATATACATACGGGCCCGGGGCTCGCGATTCCGTTAATCAAGCGCAACGAATCTCGAGCGAGCAGCGCGCAGACAACGAACGCCAACGAGAGAAAAGAAGTGTTCTTGCCGGACCGGTCGGACGGGAATACGTCTTTCTCTCTCTCTCTCACTCGAGGCAGGCTCGAGCACGATGCAACTTTTCGCAATGCATATATAGCAATAATTTCATCGTTTGACTGCGTCCGCGTAGTACCGAGAGTGGACGTGTACATGTGTGGCGCACGTGTGGCACACGCATGGATACGCGCCGCGTTGCGATAATGGCCTGACTTTGACGTTATTAATTTCAATTACACTGTCGGCCAGGAGACTTTTCTACCCCTTTGATTGTGCTCTCTTCTGCAAGCGCGATTGACTTTTTATTTTCAGCTCCGACTATGTCGCCGCGCGGTGAAACGGCCTGTCGTTACGAAGAGATTTTTTTCTTTGTAATTGGGAGATATGCTTATTTGAATATTTAAGGTATAAGTTCGTCACCGAATATAATATAAGTATGTATAAGAATTAGGAATAGATCAAATACCGTCAAAACATTTTTTCCAAAAGAAAGTTCTAAACTGTCTGTTGTCTTTAAAATTTCTTAAAGATGTTAATTATATATTATCATTAGAATATTAAATTATAGATTAACAATAAGATAAATTATAGATATTAAAGCACCACAAGAGTTATAAGAAGTATTTTTACATTTTTCAATTATTTATTAATTCGGAGAATATAGAGCGGAACTTTAACTATACGGCACGCAACCTCAACTCATTTAATAAGTATATAACTATTATTCTAAGAATTGATTTCTTATAGGTTCATTATTTAAGAATCGAGTTCTTCATCGTTTCAAATTCATATTTAATAAGTTTTAAGGGGGTGTAGAATCTTTATTATCCCTATCATACCTGGGGACCTATCATACTGGTGGGAAAAACTATTTCTTTATATTTCAATTATTATTACAATTAGCTATTTAGCTAAACTCATTCAATTACTTATAATTCTGTAAAGTTATGAGTGAACCTTTTTATAAAATCAAAATAACAAAATATCGACAGTTTAAATCTAAAAAATGAATGTATTTACAAAATTGAAATTTTTCTATATTAAAAGCTCTATATTAAAAATAATGTTTAAGATCAATGTACATATCCTTAACCTACACGAACGCTAGAATATTTATTCGAAGTTGAATTTAGTTATAAAATGTATATATGAAGTTTAAACTTTTAAGTATTGTTTAAAATTGTAACATTCCAGGTTTTACTACTATAAATTTTTTTTGTTCGAATACTTATGAAAAAACATATATTCCATTTGGATAATGCTAGATGCGGGAATAGCGTGTTATTAAAAAATAAAATTATTAAGCACTTAAGTTTAATTTAAAAATTTCAATTATTTTCACGCAAGCATATTTACTTTATACCTATAACGTATACAACGACACATTTAATTACCAGCCTGACAACAACGATACTTCGGGACAGCACATTTGTAGAACATAATTACAGGTTTATAAGTTTTCTCAAACGCGCTTGACTTTCAGGGGACTCCGCAACAGAGCAGCACGATGCGAACCCTCGATTGTTTTACATGGACAAGTACTCACCGCACATATACACTCGACCGCGACAACTGTGTTCCGCGTGCGATGTTCGCGACTGCAACCGTGACATGTGCGTGTCTCGCCGTATGACGAATCTATATGTACATGCATGTGCGCATATGTATATATATATACTATACATGCGGCGGCGAACGCACCTGTCTGCAACGCGCAAATCCCACCCGGCTATCAGCTCCACGAAATTATTGAAGATGGTTGATGCACTTAGGGGCTGTATATATAGGGCTGTGTGCGCATATATGCGCCAGACGCTCGCATGTGACGATCGATCCGTCGCCAGTATATATATATACCCGTATATCCCTGCTTTACTCGCATACATGTATAGAGGAGAGGAAGGTATGTGTGCGGAAAAAAGTATGTATGTGTGTGAGAGAGAGAGAGAGAGGGAGGGAAAAGAAAAGGGGGAGGGTGAAATGGTAGGCGATTGAGGGTGAAAGCCACCCCCCAAGTGGTTTGCGCGCGAGCGTGGGCGTAATTAAACCATTCGTTCGAGCGCCAAGTGGAAGGCATTAAAATTTTATCTTGACTCGCAGGGAGTAACGAGTACGGCAAGATGTGCGCTCGGCTTGCATCGTTACGTGTGGAGGAGAAAAGGAGAGAGAGATAAATAGGTGGACGGATATTGATTGAAATTCGATAGCCAAGAGAGATTATATCTTCGTTAAGGGGACGCCGAAGTAACGAAGTGCGATACGTAAAGTTTGAAACATTAAAATCGTCTTCTTGTATAGTTATACATTTTTATGAGTTTTCGGAGCAAAAAAGTTGTCTTTTGAATTATTGATAATAAAAATTTTGTTTATCTTCTTGGTTACGAGAGCGGAAACAGTACACGCGTGCAGATAAGAGTTCCTATAAACGTTAAAGTAATTACGTGATGAAAAGGTACCCACTGAGAATGAACAAACTAATTTATATAAAGTTTGTAGCAAAATGCGTTAGTATGGGGTGCGAGTTTAAAATAACATAGTAATAATAATAATAATGTATGTCGTAAAAGAGATTAGGGCAAAAAGATAAGAACGAAAGTGAAATGCGTTGATGGGATGAAACTGCAAAATGCTTTGTATAATTTAACGCTTTATTTAAAAATTCATTTAACAGTCTATTTTAATGGATGATTGAACGGATCGCGCAAAGTCTCGTTCACAGTTGATTTTAGATTTGCTTCACTTGCGGCTCTGAGCTTGTTTGTATCTTCTCTTGCATAATAGCCGCACTACGTTATAATCTTAATTAAGTGACTATGCAAAACAGTTGCGAGTTATAGTTCACCGTGCATTATACGAGATGTATAGTGATTATAAACGATCATGGCAGAAGCTTATATAGCTAGGCGTAGCTTTTAACCAGAACTCTTTTGATATAATTAGTCGACCAAGATATTCCGCTACGTAGTTGGCAGATGATACATTAATATTTATTGATTTCCATTTGCATACAATCACTCGATGCAGCACGTAATAGTAAATAACAATGATTTAATTGATGATTAAAATTTACTTGTCTTAAATCTATAATTAAACTCAACATTCACAGCTCAAAAAATTTCAATGTACGTATACTAGTTCACCAGTAGTATGTTTTTAAGTTTCGAATTTATAAAAATTATATACATTATGAAAAAAAGATTTTATTCTAATACAGTTTCGTTACTAGTAGGTGACTAAAATTTTTTTATTTCTTAATATAATATTGACCTATGTGTATAAATTCTCTAATGTTGCTATTCCAATTTCGTTAGCAAAGATTGGTTCAATTACAAAATTCGTTTTTTTTTAAATTAAATTTAGAATAAGCGATAAATTTATTTGGCTAAAATATTTCAGACTTCTAATTTTCGACAGCTTCTATTTATTTCACTTCTAGCAGTATCTGATAAATATTCTACTACATTTACTATAGATATCCTACAACACTATTTAGAAATTCCGTTACGATAGACGAAAGAAATAACCGCTTGTACGGCAAAAATATTTGAAAATAAATACGGCAAGGTGTGCCAGCAAGGTAAAAAAAAACAAACGGGCGACATATCGAATTTCTGGAGCCGTTTCTGGTCATTTAAATACTTAATCGTATTATTATAATACGATTTCACTTTTTCCTTCCAGTGTCTCTTCGTCGCGCGCGTCGTCCGACCTATAGCTCTCATCGTCATCTCTATATACATATATACATTCCTTCCATCTTTACTCTTCTCTTTTTTTTTACGCAATATTTCTCCTTTTTTCCTGACGACTCGATGAAAATCCGGCGTCGATTATGCTAATTAATCGGCTGCTAATCGGTCTACGGCACACACGGCGCCCGCGCGAACGCGTACGGAACTCGTTTGGTGCGGAGATCGAGTTTATACTTCGCTCCACATTTTCAAGGCTATGTGTCGCGGTGCCACTGTGGGTCTCTCGTTCTCGTTCGCCCCAGGTATATATATATGTGTGTGTGTGAATACCGGACCCGTACGAGTAAAGTGTGTTTTCTATACGCGTCAATGCCAGAATTCAGCGGCGACATCAACCGGTTCCACGCTCTAACGTCGAGCTAATGTGAAAATATGTAATCAAAATAAAAGTCGATGAAGCGCCACTTCCATGGAAATATAATCAGGTCGAAGACATTTCGCGAAGTACTGGAGAATCATCCGAAACCTTCTTTTTGCTTAGTAATTGTAGTCTAATTAGTTAATGTATAATGTTAATTTATTGAGTGTAGGTTTGATTCAGATTGTTTTTCTTCACACTTACATATATTTATTCTGATACGAACTATTTGGGTCTCCTATTATAAGTTAAGAAGATTATCCTATATCCATCAAAACAATATCCACTTGATCTTTATCTTACTATCACAATATTCAATCAGTGTACCACATAAAAAATATAGTTTCATAAAAGTTTCCTTATATTATTCATGATAAATTTATTGATTTTAGGAAACATAATTGTATATAATAATTTTATATAATAAAATCTTCGTTTTTATTTCATAAACGCCTAAACCCGTCATCAACATTGCCTCGGGGTTAGAGCTATAATTTCTCAAAATTGAAAACTACTCGAATGAAATTCAATATTTCACGCGAATTCGTTAACAATGTATAAAATCTTCTTCGCCGACGGCCCGGTACCTTCGACGCTCGTAACTCGTGCACTATTCCCACAAATGAAGAAATATATCCGCGACGCGGAGGCCAAATAAATTTCTCGTACCGTCCGACAAGATAAAGAAGGCGAGTCGTCGCTGCTGTTGCCTACTCCCGCCGTATAACTCCGCCCCTATATATATATATAAGTAACTCGACCTAGTGTTAGCGTGTGCGCGCGCGCGCGACCAAGAGGCGATAAAGATTCGGAAATTGAGCGAGGATCGTCTCATAAATGCTATATAGTGGCCCAAAACTCGTTGATCGGAATTCAGCAAGATGCAAGGCAGGTATAGACCTGTGGGCGCACAGGCGGCACTCTTTTGCTCTGTGTCATCGGCGCGGCGATGACACCCGAATACGCCTTTGATTCCCACCGACCGCACGACCTCGTCGATGAATTCTCGAATATTTATTGGGCCGTACGCGCCTCGGCGAGCTTTACGGATCGTTATCTCATCTGCGTTTCTTCTTTTGCGACAACGTGCGCCTCTATAGCTATGATGACTGTAAGCGTGTGACTGTGAGTATGATGGGGTCAGTCGTATGGAAACGGTTAGAATGTAATTATTCAGTCGCCTAAAGTTTTAAATTATAAAAAGTTTCATTTAGAAATTACTCGGTGCTATTTGCATTAAATTGAATCTGAAAATTTCGTTGATTAACAAATCAGGGTTTATCGGTTTGTTGATTTCTACATCGAATACTGTTAATGTATAAATTATCGTCGGTCGTTTCAATTCACTTTCAATTTAATTTATTTATCGTATCAATAAGTCTCGTTCATTGGGGTTAAATTACATTAAACTTTATATAAGATTATTGGAAAATAATTTATCGTTTTTTAATGTTCGAGAAAAGGGAAGCTTTGTATGAATTTAGGCAATTATTTGTTGTCTAATTAAGTTAATTTTAAATTTGCCTAATTCTGCATCATTTAACATCCAGCAGTTGTATAATAATCTACCAATCGATGACATTCCTATCAAAAGATGACGTAGGTATATATCACAAGATGAATACCCGTAGACAAAGTGGTAGCGGACAAAACGTCGTTCTCATGCAGCCGCTCTCTGTCCTTCGTCCTCGCTACACATATAATCGACGATTCGGCTGATGAGAAGCCGTGAAAGCGATTGAGTTTCAAAAGTGTATATGAGACGATGGCGGCTTCACGCTCGGCTTGCTCTACTATTCACTACTATACGTTTATATATATATATATATATATATATATATATGTATACATATACCTGTAGCGCGAGCCCGGGGAAAAAGAAGCAGAAAATTTAGCCTGAGATCTAATCAGGAACGCGAGCGCGCCCGGGCTTTCCAAGGTGTTCCTGTTATTTGTCTTTTCATTTTTCTCTCCGTCATCGCTGCGGATCTAGCTCGGGATATCTGCAGCACACAGGCGTGCCGATAAATTTTATATATATAATACGCGACCTCTGAACGAAAGAACACCGTGAATGTGTAGGTTATATACGTTTGTATGTATAGATATATGTACCAGCCGTTTCGGTTGCTTTCTCGTGAGGAGATTCGACAATTCGATTGTCAGGGATATTCGTGCAACAATGCCGAACAAATAGACATAATTCAACCGTATGAGTTCCGCTTTAGTTTTTCAATTATTACACCCAGGTGATTTATGTGGTGTTGAAACAGACATGAAAATATAGTTTATGTTGTGCTCGTGCGCCGCAAATAAATATAGATGGAGTGTAGTTTCGCATGCTTATATATATGTGATTTTCTTTATTTCTTTAAGTTTTGGAAAGGGGAAGAAATTAAAAAGTTTAGTTCAAGATTTTAGGAATTAATTTAATAGAATGACAACTTGAAGGTCGGACAAATTAAGTATTAATAAATTTGCAGATTATTTTAAAATTATTTTTAAAAGAAAAATAATAATATTTAAATTGCATTTCAAACTACCCTTCAGTCATTAAAATTTTATTAATTTCAAAGTTAAATGAGGTTATAGTCATTAATATTAATTATTTATCAAATAATGTTGTTTATATATTCGATAATAATCGATAAACATTGTCGTATTATGGCTTATAGAAACTTGTATTCAGAAATTAATTTTTTGCTTTACTGTTTCACGATGTATTAATTTACTATCTTTATGTATATACAGTTTTTATTCCATTTTTTCAGGTTTAATTATATTCAAAATTTATGTAGCATTGCAAGAAGGAACATTGATGCAAGTTTTACGTTAAATCTTAATGTTTACATATACGAGGACGGTCATGCTATAAACCTTCGATCACGCTCCATTTGTCTAATCGTAAATTATCATGCAAAACCGTAAAGTCGTGAAATATGATAAAATTATTTAAATCTAACGCTTAAATGACTCTACGCTGGGACAGCTTGTGATGCAATGTCAGGTGCAATAATAAAATATTATTACTCAAACAATCTATGATATCTAAATGTAAGTATAATGAAGTATAAATTTTTAACGATTATTAAACTTTTCATTTTCACTTCTTATCGGTGCATAATTAAATTGAATTTTTAATAACGCATCTGCACGTAAGAAACTTCACGCGAAACTTAGTAAACTTCATGGATAACCTATTTTCGAACTATATAATTTTACTTTTAAAAGTTTATAAATCATATTTATCACTTGAAAACTTCAGCTTACTTTGTTTTTAACTAAAGATATTTATAATTATAAGTACAAAATACATTCCATAGTAATTGAGTTAATTCATTATTTAATTGTGTTTAAAAGTTGATTTTATGTTTCTGATAAACATATTTATTTGTTTTAGGATAGGAATTAGGTTATTTTCAATAAAGAAAAACCATATTTTTATTGTCGATGTTTCAGATCCGTTTATTCATAGGATTCCGTTTCGAGACATAAAAAGGACGTTTTGGTCTAGTCAATATTCGGACTTCCAAGCGAAAGTGGCACATCTGGTGGCAATATTTGTAAGTGCTGTAAGTTATACCAACACAAAGCACCTTAACCTTAAATTAAGATTGAATTGCTAGATGCACCAGCCTGGCAAGTGCAATGTGCTTTAATTATTTTGATTTGATTAATTTTTTTTATACTTATATTTATCTCATGGGGGTAATTTGATAAAGAAGTTGAGCGTAAACAAAGCGCAAAATGCTGATCAACCTCTGATTTTAATGTATTACACAACCCACATAATAAAATGTGATTTGAATTTAAAATTTTACAATCTTCTTCAAAAGTTCGACTACCACCATTCACAAAATTTACTAATTCATAAATTTTTACCGCTGTCTCGGCCATTTTCATTGACAATAAAAATGCAAACATTTCATTTTACTTAAAACTAATATTCCAATTTAAACTTGCCTCCTTATATCACGTGACTCTAGTCCGAATACAGAACAGCCTAAAGCCCTTAGCTGCCTTTCCATTCTCTCCAACAATCTTGATCAACACTGTCATTAGCGTCATACAACACCTGAACATAATTATTTGTTCAATTAATTATAATTTCTGTACTATATATCCATATGTAAATAACTTTTATTATATGCATTTATAGTTTAAAATTAAAATTGAACCTTAATTTACAAATATATAGTTTTATCGAGCCCCACCTTTGATTGTAATACAATAATAATTATAATAAAAATAATTTCAAAAAAAGAGTAGCTATGAAATGAACGGTAGGCCACCAATGTAATTAAATTACAAAATTCGGCCATCGCTCAATTCTAATCAGACCTCACGAAGTGAAATACGACCTTTAGGAAGCACTGAATGATTTACCACATCAATTAAGGCTACTGCATACTTCCGCGACTACAGCGCACTATTATTCCCCGCGCAAATTTAATTCGAAGCCTAACGACGATCGCACTCACACGAGACATCGACTTACCCATCGCGCGTCCAGTCGCACAGCCACATACACACACACGCGCATTCAAAATCACACATCCACCCAGCAAATCATACGTTACGTACAGGCACATACACGCGTGCGCTTTGCGCTCGCTGCGGGCGATAAATAAATAAGTAAATAGGCATCCCGGAGGGCTTCGGTCACGAAACGCACGCGCGGCGGTGGCGGTATGGCGGCGGCGACAACGCCGATGACGAGTATATAAAGAGCCCCGCGATTCACGTGCGCTGACCGCGTACACCGTCCTCGTGATTAATCAACGAGCCTCGTCGTGGGTGCACACAAACGTGCATGCTCGCGCACAGACACGAAGACTCGCAAGCGTACAGACACACACACACATGCACACGGATAGAATAATAATGGCGACGACGCGCGAGAGTACTGCAAGCCCGCGAGAGCGAGAATCTTGCATGCTATACTGCTGCTGTCGCTGAACAAGTGCGGCCTCGCTAAATTAATTAGAAAAATCATATATGTTTGCGTTGAACTCAAACGTATACGCTTACAGCTAGCCATTGCCCCTACATATGCTATAAGAAAGAAGAAATAAAGGAAAAATATAGATTTTGTCTTCGATTTGTTTTGTTCAGTACATTCTGCCGTTTTTATGGAGATTCGTCGTAGTTCTTACAGTTTATATACAAGCACGCGTATTATACGCGAGCGCACGCCCGCAATGCTAATGCTTCCAGCCATTATTATATTTCGTGACTCGATGATCATTATGCCGGAGAGACTCGCTACGACAACGTATGCAGATCGCGCGGGTGAGAAACACACGTGCGGGTTATATTATATGCAACGACGACGACGACTGGCTCTTCCTCGTCTCTCTTGTGCGCGCACAGACGCGCGATTTAAGAGAGATACGCGAGAGAAATAACGCGTGCGCGAGCATTAATGTCGCCGAGCGTGCGCTGCGGAATGATAAATTTCTGCGCATCGAATTGCGGAAATGGCGCGTGGCGTTGCACGAGGACGCGGACACATGAGTTTTGTTGTTGTTGGAGTGAGGTTTCGGCAAAAATTTTTAAGTTTTGTGGTCACAGTTGTTTACGACGTTGGTTTTATGAATTTCTTTTAGATAATTTTGTTGCATGGTTTGTAAAAGTAATTTTTTAAAATTGTTATTAAATATAAAATTAACCAAGTGAATGTAAATGGAAAGTAACAACTGAGACAAATTTTGTAAAATCTATGTTTCTAAAATAACATTAGATCTTTTGTAATTAGTATACTACACTTAATATGTTATTCGTACTTCTAAAACAGTAATATCTATTTAAATAGGTGTAGAGATATCTTTTATAGTACGCACGTATTAAATTATAAAAGAAATTCAGATAATATAATGTGCTCCACGCATTCATATAACTTTGAAATGAAACAGAAAGTAATAAGCGTATTTATATTTTAAAAGGTTATGAGAAAATGTTTCGGTAGCAGCAAACTATTAGATTCTCAAACTTTTGATTTTGGATTTTCGTACTAAATAACGCATATTATTAGACTAATTGTAGCATCAAACTTTCACACAATCTATATAATAATATTTTATGAATTTACGTTGAGGTCAAAGGTTGCAAAACACGGTTTTGGTGAAATTATAAATTTCTATTGAAAATGAGATTTGGCGCCGTTTCAATGTAATGATTTTCTGCGTATAATTATATAACCTAAAGTTTCTCTACTACTTTGAAATGAATACTATTATCGCTTCTAGTCTTTCCTAAGTGTTTTCCCAAGATCAGAGAGCATTCATGATTTTACGAAAGATAAATGGAATTTGAAAAATTATTTTCTGAGTGTAAAATGTATTGCAATTAAAGGAGCAATCTTACCTAATGTTATTACATTATTAATCTTGTAAATCTCACGTGCGCATTTAATTTTGTTTTATCTGTTCTATATTAATTACACAAATATGATAAATATTAAAAACTCATTCGCATATCTCAAATTCATATCTAAATTAAATATCGCAATACATTAATCCTCTTATTTAGCTCTTCTTGAAAAAATGATAATTTTGCGGGAGCTATTTTCATCATTCCAAAGGTGTCTACCTCTCTTAATTATACTTAAAGTCCGACGTACAAAACTTGCGTTGTATAAATGTTTCAAACCTGTTATACGATTTTCGTAAGATTTGCAATCCGTTTGCTTGCTGCTGCTGGCGTGCAATCAAAAAGATAACTCTCAAAAGATAGAAAAATCATTAGAGTGGTAATTTATATATGGCTTATCGCAATTTGCAGCAACATAATTACTCGGCTACCGTTTAGCTGCAAAAGCGTGTGATACGCATTTGCCTTTCAAAGTGTTCCAGAACATGAGCGGACCTACTGAAATGGAAAGACGACGTAATAATTGGAATATCGTATTCTCTCTTTCTTTTTCATTTCTTTTTCTAGCTCACATACTGTTAAGATACAAAGCTTTCACCGTTTGCCGCGCGTTATACGTATCTAATGATACCTTCATTAAGTTCAATAGGAGGCGCGCTGTAGCTGTGGCCGGTCGCGCGCCGTGTCGGCATTATTCGCAGGAGTGCATGTGTATATGTGTGTATATATACGCAACATGATCGCCCGCGTTGCACGCGGCAGTAAATATGCGTATCGCAAACATCCGTTTTGATGCGTATATGCGCGTGAAGTCGTAATTGGGATTGCACACACTGTGCGCGTGTATACGCACGTACGCGAGTACCTATATATATATACATATATATGCACGTGTATGTGTGCGAGATAGCTGGAGTGAAAAAGAGAGATGTTACGTTTCCTGAATACTTGAATTTCCACTGCATGTTAATTGTATAAATAAATAAACTCGTACGCTACCAGCTTATCAAATCGTTGTTTATATATTTTTCATTTTATTATATCAAATATTTTGCGCAAGCGAGAATACGCAGAAGTTTCATTCTCTACGTGGAGTGAACACGCGGCTGTAATGTATATAATTGCGTATAATTTTATTTTTCTTCATTGTTTTCCAGTTTATACAATTTTTTCATTTTAGTATAGAAACATATTGAAAT
This sequence comes from Torymus tubicola, assembly GCA_035583055.1. Classification (NCBI taxonomy): domain Eukaryota; kingdom Metazoa; phylum Arthropoda; class Insecta; order Hymenoptera; family Torymidae; genus Torymus; species Torymus tubicola. Next base: position 18,067 of record JAWWEQ010020450.1, read on the forward strand.
ATCGTTTCACTGTTACGTTGCAATCTAAGTATTTTTATCTCTCAAAAGGATCTGTATAAGTGGACTGTACATTAAATCAACAATGCATTGTATATTATTTAATAATACATGATAACATGTTCGTAACAAATTCAATTATACTATAGTTTTGTACTGAATTAGTACTTATTCGAAAGTTATTTACACAGGCGCGAAAATATATATGAAAAAAAAATAATTAGATAACGGCATCAAATTAAAATATTATATTCATTTTATAAAAGTGAGAATTAAATTATATTTTAATATACGTATAAACAGCTTTAAACTACTACTTTTTTCTAAAAGATGTTTCGTCACTTTGAAATAACTCTTTAAACGTTATATTTTTTTTTAAAAATGAGAATCTCTTTTTTTTAAATTTTTGAAAGTTATATTTTACAGATTTGATAATGTGATTTTAGCTATTTCCTAAATCAATATATTCATCTGATGCAAAATGATCTATAAATTTTTTTCTGCATATGACTAGACACGAATGTACATTTATATATATTCGTTTTTACATTACGTAAAAGTTCCAAACTACCGCGATACAAAATATATTTAAAATTAAAAATTTAGCAAACGAACGTAACGATGATTTAAGACTTCATTGTATCACTATACTCTCGTTTTCTCACATTAATTCCCAATGAGACTAGCGATAATCTCGAAATTGTGGTACTCCGTAGTTATTCAACCCTGACTGCACGTTCATATATATGTACGACAAAAGTCGCGCACCCCATTACCACGTGTCCCGTGCACTTAATTCAACATTGCATTTTCGTGGAAACGCCAAGCTGCACACACAAGTAGACCGTTTGCAAGCATCGCGCGCACTCGTTTGTAGCAGACAGTCCAGACATCATATATAGTTCTTTATTCCCGTCCCTTTCACGCTTCCCATATCATTGTACGTGATATTCCACTATGACGCACTTACCTCCCTCGTTCGCGCGTGCATGCATATATATATTTTGCAATTTTTATATATATATATATATATATGTGTGTGTGTGAACATACACGTGCGCGTATTGCGTACAGCCATACTTATATACATACGCATATATATATATATAATATATAATAAGTGCATCGTTTCAGTTATACGCATAGATATGGATATACTTATATACACCTATAGCGTTCGCGCACGCGCATTTGTAGTGTTAATTGAGAGAAGTGAAATATGCTCGGGTGATCTTTTCATATATAATAGCCGCAAAGAAGCTCGCGAAGCACGAGTAGGTTGTACGTGTATACGTGACTGTTAAGGCTAAGGTATATGTATGTGTCTTAAGTACTCCATGTGCCTCGTGTAAAAGCCGGAGAGAAAGAGGAACCCTTTTGCTCGATTTTCATAGCTCAAGTGTGCACCCAACTAATTATGCAACAGGAAAGATGCGAACCACAGAAGCCGAAAAGTTTTTTTCAAGCTTTGCCTGGTTTATTTTGTTGGTGACTAATTCTGTGGCTTCGAAACATAACGACATAAATCCACTATTGGAGTTTCTGAGAAAAATGGGTTTCAATGTTCAAACTTATTCGTAAGATCGGAATAAACGAGATAAGACGCGATACTGTACTAATCAATTAACACATTTAAAAGAAATATTTACACAGTGGTATGACCAGGTTATGCATTTTCTCCTTCCTGAAAACTCGATAAAAATATGAAGTTATGCCGTTATGCCGGGAACTTGGACTTATCTAATATAATAATCTATAGTCTTGTTCTCGTTTATTTTTCGATCTTTTCCGTTAATTTAATTATGAATTCGGATCAAAATTATCAATCAATTAACGAATAATTATGTTAAAAATAATACAACTTGAATACAACTTGAATAGAACTTGAATACAACTTGGATTCGCGATAAATTAAAAAGCATTTTTTTTCCTCAAAGAACAGGTATTATGGAACTAATTTTCAAAATTCTCACGTTTATGCACTTAACGTTTGTAAAATTATAAATTTTATCTAGTATTATTCTATACATTTTATATAAAAATAATTTTTATATTCAATTTGGTTGGATAAAATAAATCACTGCTGGACTTAGATTGTTATGCCGCGCACTAAATTTGAAAAATGGACTTATGTTGTTACGTTTTCCGTATATCGTAACTTTAGATCCATTTAAAGATACTAAATGCAAAGTTTTTTCGATTTTCAAACAAATGGACTTATGTCGTTATGCCTCGGAGCCACAGAATTATAAGTTTGACGAATTTTTCTTATTAATTTGCAGCTTTTATTGACCAGACATGTTGTGAATTTTATGATAATGGATTACAGTAGAAAGACAAAAGGTGATATAATAATGTAAAGCTTATCATTATACATTTAATTATTAACTAGCGAAAATATCACTCGCTGACGCTTGCTCGGTTTGTTTAAAATTGTAGAATAATTTTTGAACAAATTTTGAACGATTTTTGAACTATTTTAGAAAAATTTTTACGTACAATATTTAGAAAATTAATGAACAAAATATACGGACAATTTTCAGCATATTTTTGAACAATTATTATTTTAATTTACGCCAAGTGCCTTATCAGCACGTCCACGTCATGAGAGTCGAGCGACATTCTAATATTTATTCTAATATTTATTTATTTAATGAGTTTAAGAGATTTAATCATTTATTTAATTTTGGGTATTTATTGATTTATTTATTGTCGAGTACTTATTAGAATAGCTAACATTGAAGGGCTATATAAAATAATGCTATATCCTACATTCTGGAAATTGTTCGTATATTTTGTTTATTAATTTTCTGGATATTGTACGTAAATGGTTCAAAAACTTTTCTAAAAATGTTCAAAAATTGTTAAAAAATTTGTTAAAAAATTGTTAAAAAATTTGTTAAAAAATTGTTCAAAAATTTGTTCAAAAATTGTTCAAAAATTTGTTCAAAAATTGTTCAAAAATTTGTTAAAAAATTGTTCAAAATTTGTTAAAAAATTGTCCAAAAATTTGTTAAAAAATTGTCCAAAAATTTGTTCAAAAATTGTTCAAAAATTTGTTCAAAAATTGTTCTAAAATTTGTTCAGAGCGGGTCGGGAAAAAAAGTGGGGAAATGTCACTTTAATATATAATAGAGGATGTTTTATTTTTTATGACAACATTACGTCGGCTGAGGGGAATAAGGTGCTATCTCGCCGAAGCGCTGAAAAAGGTGCTATCCCGCCGAAGCGTTGGAAAAGGTGCTATCTCGCCGAGATTTGGAAAAGGTGCTATCTCGGAAGTATTTTTTTTTCGAGAAAATTTAAGTTGGCACTTTTGCAACCTTAAGGTAGCACCTTTTCCAACGCTTCAGCGAGATAGCACCTTATTCCCCTCAGCCGACGAAACACATAACCTAGCAAAGCCTCAACGGAACAGATACGGTATACGTATATAAGCTCAAAAATATGCCACTTGCTAATCTCATTATCGCACGTACTTTCGTTATAAATAAATAATTAAAGTATATATACTCGTGAAGAAAAGACACGATGAGCTAAAAAAAGGACGTCACTACAGTAAGCGAGCCGCGTGCGCGCGCGCGTGTGAGTACACATCATATGCACGATCGGCCGGGCGCACTTGAGCTTTTTATGCATGGTCGGTGCGCATCATTGCGACATCTTCTTCTTCGTCTTCTCAACGTTGTGGGGGCATTGTGTTGCGCATGCGAGCGTGCGGAAACCCGAGATGAATTGACATGTGGCACTCGGAGAATCGCCTCCGTCGTCGCGGTGACCAAGCCAGGGAGTAAGGTGTCTCGTATATCGCTTAAAAATTCCATGGCATCGCTATCTTCTGCCTCCCAGATTTATCTCTGCAAAGGCAAACATATTTTTCTTGTTTATTATACAACTTTTGTTAGGATGTACGTATATATGTTTGTGCATTCGTTAGTGTCGTGTTTTGATTTAATTGTACAAGTGTTGAGTAGTCTTGTGTAGTTTGATGTATTAAAAGTGTACGTATAAGGTAGAGAATGACAATGATATAGTACATTGTGAATGGCTTTAAACATTCAACAGAATATTAGTCTAAAGTTTTGGAGCAATGGATTTTAAAAGAAATCTGATAAAAATTTATTACGTGAATGACGGTAAAATATAATGTTTAAAACGAATTTTCGTTATTTCAAAAAATGGTTTTTTAATGAACTACTTTTAAAAAATCGTGAAAATGATGAGTATTTTAAAAAGGATCATTTAAAAAATAATAAGAAACTTTCATACTATAATTATGTATAGAATTTGATTAATGATTATTTAAATTACATTTATTTAGTTGTATGCAAACGAAAAGACCATAATTGGAAGAAAATAGAAACCCATCACACTTACTTTGGGAAATTTATATTATTTTTATTACACGTGAAAGTCAGTGCACATTCAAGCAAGCTTTAGAAAGTTACAAAATTATACATATTTAATTAAAATAAATAAAAAAAATCCATTGATGGACGATATATACCGTATACGAAAAGAAACGGACATATAAGACCCATGGCGTGTGCAATTTTCTAAACATTTACCTCTGACATGAGCCGCCGCACTAAAAATAAGCCGCATCCGACTTTGAAACGCAATATTCTGGCATATATATCCTAGCCGGAGCTCAGTAACGTAAAATTAAATTTCGCTGTAAAAACGCTATATACGTGGTCTCAGGAGCTCGCACTCTCTCCTCGCCTCTATATATATATATATACATAAGCGCAGCGACGATGGCATCTCACCCGAGCCAAAATCACACCGCTAGCGCATATTATCCGGAAAAGCAGAAGCACTCGGGCAACCTGCTAATTGCGGATTTCAGATTACACTCCGCCTTGCAATGTGCAGTTACGCTTATACGTACGTACACACATACATACGGTTAGCCATGATCGTCTCGAACGTATATATACACACAGACACACACTGCAGTACGAGAACTCGCAGGAGGCGCACATTATAGTTATAGTTTCAAAAGTGGCCAGCCAGAGAGAGAGAGAGAGAGAGAGAGAGAGAGGAGAGAGAGCCCAGCAGCCACGATGTGTGTATGTATGTTTACATAAGCCGGCGTAATGGTTTCATTACGTACGTGTGATAAGGCTGCATTAGCTCTCCTCCTCGTTCCCCTATGGAAATGCGCTCGACGCTTTTCTCAGGGAAGTGCATTGCGAGCGATGCGCGCCTGTCTAACCGCGAATGAGTAAGTGTATATATACGCATTAAGTGCAGCGTGTATGTGAAGTATTGGAGTATACAGTGCAGCTGATGTGTGCATAGCAGTGTGTGTGTGCACTGGCTGCGCGTCGAGTTTTTCCGCGCACCGCCCAGACACGTGCTTATTTAGTAATTGTATAGGCGAGACGCGAGAGCACGCGGTCGCCTTTGCTCTCTCTCTCTCTTTCTCTTTCTACCGCATCATAGATATAAGGTGCATCTCTTTCTCGCGTATCTGTTCCTGTGCGTCCGCGCAAGTACCGCGCGCACTTTTTGTGTATATATACCGATGCACGCGTATATATATATACCGTGCGAGAGAGCCGCATGAAGCAAGAAAGTGTCTGTGATGGCTCGGTCAAGTTTTTCATTTAATTATCAGGGCGGAGAGAGAGAGAGAGAGAGAGGCGCGACGAGACCCGCGTCACAGCTGTTCATATAGAAATTGACGATTAAATAATAATGATTTAGAATTCGTTCGATCTAATAAGAAAGTGACGGGTGTGTGTGTAATGTTGCAAAGTGCATATGTAATTATATGATGTTTTATAATTTTTTGTTGACGTTTGTTTACAAAACGTTCGAAAGAAAGTTGTTAGTTTCAATGTATGCGTTTTTTCGTGTTATTAATTAGTAGGTAGACTTACTCTATAATGACTGAGTAACGACTTATCGTTCGTTTGAAATAAAACTTGTACATGCCTGTTAATTATTTATACTGGGACAGGGCAGTGGAACTTTTAAGCTTAAACAGCATAAATTTTATACATACTATTATCATAATTAACATTATAATTTACAGCAATGAGGTATTAGTCCACTAATTCCTGAAAGTTTTTTAATTATAAGCAGAGAGTATAGAATATACTCAGATAACATTATACAGAATACTTTTGTATAATACAAAAAGAGTACGTTGAAATTAATTTATTCTTTTTATTTTTCAATTAATTATTGAAAAAATGAAAGGTAGTACCTATCTTGCGCGTGTTGGATTGAAAGCTTATTAAACATTTTATCACCATGACTACGCAGCTCTGTACGTTTTGCTCATTTCTTTTTTTTCCTTTAGATTAAAACCTTTCCACACGATGAAAATTAAAATTGAGCAAACACTATTACACCCGCGGAGCTTCTGCTCGCTCCTCTTTCGTTATCTTCTCATTCTTTCGCCCCACGTCAATTTCTCCGTACTTTTTTTTTCTTTCTTTGCCCCACCGCTGTGCTCGCGTTCTCAGCAGTACAGTTTCTCTCGCTCTCGTTCCTGCATCTACCTCGCATTAACGTCTCGCAGCCGGGCGCAGAAAATGCAGAGGCGTCGTCGCTTATAAAAGAGCTGCAGCAGCAGCAGCAGCTTGAAGGGAAATCACATTAAAAGCACGCGCGTCTACGCGAGCGAATGAGCGAGTCTAGCAAGTATATATATATACACGTGAGTCTTCGGGGCCTCTAAAGTAGCGATGCGTGTAGCCGCTGATTACCCGGGGTAAAAAAGCCCATTCGAATTACGAGGGTTTCAGCTAATGAGGTTAATTTCACGCGCTCAGCTCTATACGCCATGCGCGCGCGCGCGAGCGCACTCTCTGTGTATTACGCGAATATTTAATGTATTATTTGACAAGCTAATAGTTAATGGGATTACGGTAAATGCCCGTAATATGTATATATAGGGAAGTGGAAAAATGTGAAGTGGAGGTGGAGTTTTACAGGGATGGTATGTATCTTGAACGTGTGATACGCTGGCTCTCGTTTATATTTGATCGCTGAAATAGTTGTATAAGCAAAATCCTACTTATATGCTTGCATTGAGAATTCACGATTTATATTTATTGGGTTAATAAAATATTCGGTTATGCATTTGCGGTCCGGCTGAGGAAAAGTTTTGCACTTTCGATTCGTCTTAAAGAAAAAACGAGTTTACCGTTCCGTTAGTCAGTTAAGACACATTCAATCGAGGACGTTCACTTCTAAAGATAACTTTAAAACATCTTCTCGAATTTTTTTCTTTTTTTTTCTTTTTTTTTTTTTTAAATCATTTAAGAGCCAATTTTTCGACCCAAATCATCTTGAACAACTAAGTTTTTGCATAAGTGTTCTATATTTTTACCATTCTTTAAAAATAATTGAGGCCACGTGTATTATACTCAGCACATCGTCGATAAAACATGCGCCATTAAAAAAAAATCTCATAACTTAACTTTTCAGCGTGAGAAATTGCCGTATACGAAAAACTGCGCGGGTGTTCATGAAAAAGAAAAACCTAATTTAAGAGGCTACGACGTTCGCATGTATATAGTCCGTTAACATTATATATATACACACCCGAGAGAGAGAGAACGAGAGAAAACGTGCGTATATATATATTCATGAAAATACCGCACAGCGTCTCTCTCTCTCTCTCTCTCGCGTATATAATACCATTTCTTTGGGGCGCAGTCGTTAATAAGAACGAAGTTAATTCCGGGTCCCGCTCGTCTCGCACCTTTTCACAAACTACCTGCCGCGAGAAAGCCTTTCTTCTACCGAGGTGCTAAATGCGCCCTCGCGCGTACGCGTGCTCCAAAGAAAACGGATTATATATACACGCCGTTTATATATATATATATATATACCACACCGTACAGCGCGTGCTATGCACATACGCGTCATTAAAGAAAATGCAGGTGCGAGCGAATTATTACGTGCGGAGCGAGAGAAAGAGAGCTGCGCGCGCGCGCTCATGATGAGAACCGGCTGTGAAAACGTTCGGCTGGAAAGTAACGTAGTGCGTATAATTATAACTATTAGTATCCAATGATGTTGCTCGTGTACCTCGCGAGAAACGAGCGCGAGATGAGGGGGCGAACAAAAAAATTGGATTAACTCGCTAGGAAGAAAAAAGGTGCGGAGCTTATATATATATATATGTGTGTGTGTGTGTACGCTTCTCTCACCCATGGGTCACGTATTCCATATAGCGTGTGTGTGTGTATATATAGGAGAGCCGCAAAGAGTGTATGCATTGCGCAAATGGCGCAAACCACGCGGGCGCGCGTTGGATTGTTTTGCCGTTTGCTGTGCGCGCGAGCGCCGCGGTGATTAGCGATAATCGCTCTGCGCGCACTCGCTCGCGGCTCTCTCGTGAATATTTATAACGCCCGCTAAAAGCGGCGCGGACGCGAAGAAAGTTTTAGCTTTCGTGTGTTTAAATATATATATATGTATCCTATAGTGGAGAGGTTCAATGAGAATAAGAACGAGTAGAATGGCCAAGCCGAACGATTAAGTAATTGTTTTATGTGCACTCGATCTTCTTAAATCGAAGCCGTGCGCAGCGCTCGGGGTGGAGAGGAAAATTTCGCGCTCTACGTTGTGTGTGTGTATTATATACACATCGTGACCATTACACACGTTTACGGCTGGGAATATTTATATGGGATTGTTCAATTCAATCGACGATTAAAGTCGCTGTGACGTTAGCGTGCACTACAGTTCGATTGGAAAAAAGAGATCGCACGCGCGCATTATATGGAAAATCGTCGATTCGCGAGCAATTAGAAAATTATTTCTTTAATTCTGCGCCGTAAAAAGCTAGATTATTCAAATTACTCGGAAAGTTTCGACACGAGTTTCTTTTTAACGTTTAGAGACCTTTATCGTGCGCGATTTATTTTCTCCGTAATCGCGCTGAAGCTTATTGCACGCCTCTATTATTGCAAATTATAAAACGATTAGCAGTTAGTTTTCCAGCATCGCGGCTAAATATTCAAATGTCTCATAGATCCTCTATTGGTGTACTGCATATTTCTCGTGAAATAAGGTCAAGAAGAAATCATCGAATTTTTATAAATTATGTCTCAGAAAAGAGTATTCCCCAAATATAATTGCTGAGTTTAACAAAAACAAAAAAAACAATTTCATTAAATGAACAGTTGGAACATAAATGGGTCAGCAACAATTTTGTGTAATTTTTGAAACTCCTGCTGTTTTTATTGTACATTGTTAAAATATTATTTAGAAGAGGAGCTATATATGCATACAGCATTCGCATGTGTTAATGGAACTGCGGTATATTTTATGGTATGAAAAAAAATAATCCTGTTATACAACACGCCAGTCGTGAGCATACAGCAATAAGCTGACTAATTCGGTGACAGGAAAAATTTTTTTCCGAAATATCAATTTCGTAACCTTTTGAATTTCGCATAATTAGTAATAACAGTAGTCGTACATTTCCGCAGTCGCTAAAATTTCCAGGTTCCAAATTCATTGGCATTTTTATTAAGACCGGTCAGGCAAATGTGAATATATAAAGTTATATATACACGCACTTTTATACAGAACTGTATATATACTTCAGAACATTTATTATTCATAACCGACTTCCAATTCGACACCCAAAAATAGAACAATCTCATTTTCTTTTATATATACTATAACGTATCTCGACCAAACGGCACATCCTTGCAACAAAAAAAAACCATTAACATCGCAATTAGCCCAACCCTCTCGTCAGCTCGTATTAGCCGTCATCAAAAAGCCGTTCCCTCACGCGCACACGCGCGCTTGACACAATCGACACGCAAAAGCCGTGGCACATTTACGTTTACGATCAAGCAAGCAAAGCGCGTGGGCGTCGTCGCCGGCCCAAGAGCGCGAGAGGATCTCCGAACTTCTTCTCCGAGCTACTCAAGCCCTGGCGCGCCGTATACGCGAGATATAAAGGATCCGGTTGTCGACCTCGTCTCGCGCCCGACGATGACCTCGCGGCAGTGGCGGCGTCGACGGCCCGCCCCGTATAGGTGCGTAATGTGTACCTCACGGTGCTGCGTGCATATATATATAGATACATATAGATATAAACGTTTATGCGCGAGACGCGTTTTTTATATATGCATACGCAAGTATACGCGTGTATATATATTTAAGTTTGCGGGCTATAGTTTTGCATCAATAATAAGCGTGGATGAGTTGCGCCGACCTGTGAAAAAGTCGATATATACCAACGTGTGTGTTTCATATTGGGATTGAGTTGATAGCAGACGAGATTGTTAAAGTTTGATGACAAATTTTTAATTCGTTTGAATATGTCGCATTGTAAGATAAACATAGAGTTTTTGAATGGGTATATATAGCAAGAAAATTTAATGGGGAGCTTCTTCAAAAACATTATGGCTTATTGTTATCATTTATTTTTAATGCATAAATTCATGTATAACGTTTTACTCTTTGTGAGAAAAGTAATTCATATACAATTCTTAATTTTTATGTATATGTATAAGTAAAAGTAGGGAGTTCAAAGACCGAATGCAAAGTTCTTTCGCTAAAACGAAATCTTCTCTCCCCCCCCCCCTCTCTTTCCGCTCTTTCTACATGTTAACGGACCGATCGATCAGCAGTGTCTGGACGATAAGAAAGGCAAACACTCGCTATATAAGCCTCTCTCGACTCGACTCCTCTCTTTCTCCCTCTTCCTATATTTTCGCTTATGCGAGGTCCGCGCGTCGCTGCTCGTCGTCGCCGCACTTAATGGCGCGACGAATGACGCTAGCTTTATTAATGCGGGCAGGAAAATGAGATTGAATTAAAAGCTCAGGCTCAGTATACTTTCAAAATTGTATTTCGGGCAAGCGAATTACCTTTCTTTATATTACATTATTCAGTATGAAATATATGATGTATAAGTATAGTATGGCGAAGGGGCCAATCACGTATTCTGCGAGTGTAATTTTTCGTATTTACACACACGATCGCATCAGTCAGTTATTTTAGCAGCGTATATTTTTCGTCGATGTCTTTACCAGGTAATAAAATAAATATCGAACGACCTTCTGATAAATAAATTGCGTATATTTGCGATCATTGACACAATTGATACGACATCTAGGGTTTATTTTAGATTTCTTGATCACACATCACCCGATCATACATATATATATATATATATCTGTACATGACGCAATATCGATATCAATTTTTCGACTTTGTTTATAATGATTTATTGTAAATGTTGATTTTTCTCAATGTTGATTTCAAATAAATATTTTTATTTAAAACTGCGTTAAAGGTGTGATGTTTACCATTCGTTATTTTATTATATACGTTATTTAACTTCTGTATAATGTTTCCGGAAAGAAAACAATTGCCTGAGAAACACGCATCGATATCGTACTATATATTATTAAAATTTTACAATACAATCATATCCACTGTATTGTGCCGCGCCATTCCATCAAAGTATCGTCTGTCGCCGAAACCAGTAAATTTTTATAGACCGCGCTTGCGCGCGCACACGGCTTGGCGCCCACGCCTATATATATATACATCCCTAATAATAAATCCTTTTCCGAACGACAGCCGTACATATCTCTCCCTCTCGCGTACTCGTTCGGTTTATATTTGATTTTCCCATAGAGAAACTCCCGTTTATACAAGACTCTCGTTCTCTCGACTCTGGTAATTTCGCAAGCATTGCATATACGTATATACATACTATATGTCGTTCGGCTGATGTCGTATAGTATTATACACGTATAGTCTCGCGTGCGACACAATACCCAGTCCTCACTCCTCGCGTATATATACAATTCGCGAAAGAACGAGGTAGAAAGAAAAAGGGAGGCCGACTGATGGCCGCATAACGAAAGTAAATACGCGAGCTGCGCCGAAATAAAAAAGAAGAGGACGAAGAATCCGGGTTAGCTCTTGCGCGCGTACATATACACACTCGAAATCGGATCGCTGATCTTGCATTATAAAGGGCGAAGGGAGCGTATACGTGTGTATGTGTGAGTATGTGTGTGTGTGTGTGTGTGTGTGTGTGTGTGTGTGTGTGTGTGTGTGTGTGTGTGTGTGTGTGTGTGTGTGTG
>JAWWEQ010020500.1:0-30122 GCA_035583055.1 Torymus tubicola
TAATTCATGAATTTTGAAAATTGCAAAACTTTTGATGTGCAATAAAAAACAGAAAAAATAACTTAGAAAAATTTGCAGCCCATAGAAAGGTAGTATTTCACCTCTACTTTAATATCCTTTTTTGATTTGTATTCTATGACTAATACAACCGAAGATATTGTAGTTTAAAGAGCGACCCTATTTACAAAAAATTTTCACGAATTTATGGTCGGTACTGTATATATTTATAAAACATGTATAACATTGGCTCAGCTATGTAATACGCTTGCAGCTTTTATCACCTACTTTCGCTAAAATACCTTCATAATCGTCTCTTCTATATACTTCTTCTTCCACTTCTCCTTTTCTTCCACACCTATACATTGACTTATTATAATACGTCCTTTCCCACGCGCGCGCACGCGCATCACGAACTCGTATCCACACGCATATATAATATATATACACACCCGAGTTCAAAAACACTTCACAATAGCAACACCCGCACCTATATACATATACATATCCTACACAACAACCGCACCCCACTCCGAAAATATACTGTATATTTCTTATCTTATAGCAGCTCCTCCCACTCTCCTCTCTCTCTCTCTTTCGTGCATACACACACACATATACGACATCCATATCAGAGTGTTAGTTTCACGGCGCGGCTCTGCTTCATCGCGCGGCGCGTGTAGCCTGCAAACGCGCAGTGCACGCAGCAGTCGCGGCGTCGTACCCGCCGCGCGCAGACGCGTGTGAGAGAGTGTGTATATATATATATTGTATAAGTGTGCGTGTGCTCTGTGTGTGTGTGTGTGGCTGAGTGTGGTGCAGTGTGTAGAGCAGCATAGCCACATGTATATATATACATATCGACAAGAGGAGAAAAAGAAAGAACGCGTGCGTGTATGTACACATATATATATATATATATATATATATATATATATATATATATACCACTCACCTGCCTATATACCTACCGCATATACGCGCCTTAGTTATATATACACGTTCGCGAGGTGAGAGACAGCTTTTGTGCGTATGTATAAGACGAGGGCAACGAGTGTCACGCAGTATCAGCAGCAACACACAGTATTGTTTTGAAGAGACAAGAGAAGTGCGGATTGGAGAGCAGTACAGTATAGTTGCAGTATCGCAGGAGAAGTGGTATTATATATAGGCGTGTGCACATACATATAGAAAAGAGGATAGCAGCAGCAGCAGCAACGGTATAAGTGTGTAGTATAAGCGAAGCGCGTGCGAATAACACGCGGTATACGTGCGCGGCGCTCGCTCACTCTTACGGTTGAGCATATAGCTCTATACCAATACACACACACATACCACACAACCGCGCTTTTCTAATTAAAGAATTGGCAGATAGCGAGAGAGAGAGAGAGAGAGAGAGAACTTAACCACAGTAAGTCTTTTGTATAGTATATAGATAAAATGTGTGGGAGGAGGGACCACGTGTGTGTATATATTATATACATATGTGTTTTATAGAAATTAAATATATACACGTGCATTAAAATGACTGTACACGTATTTTAGCATATATTACAACATATATAGACATGATCGTATATATAATGTAGTGGCCTTGGTGCATCATCATATCATCTGGTCAATGTTTTAATGCTCTTTTTATGAATTGGTATAATATCCGAACGACGCGACGTGGAGGAGGAGGAGGAGGATTAGTGTCCCGTTTTTTCATTAGCGAAATTCGATGATGAACCATATACATGCGTGCGCCTATATCAATGAGATATAATTGTATATACCGCCGCCGTCGTAGTATCATAGACGCAAAGCTACGATAACGCATACACGCTTATACTATAACAATTATATTCCGGTCGGCCGGAACGCGCGCGGTTTTGTAAATTACCGGAAAGTTATATATGTATATATGTATATGGGTATATAGCTCCCCGTTGGTATAATACAATACCTATATAAGGCTATGAATAGCAGAGCCGTATATAGCGAGGGCGAGATTTTTCGTTTGTATACATACACACATAGATCGTCGCGAGGGTCGCTGGAAGAACATTTATATATATATCTAGAAGTTATGGTTATATATACATATATATATACTATCAATATTATCACGTGTGTGGCCCTCTTTTTTTCGTAAAAGCACGCGTTTCAGTTAAACTTTTCACATACGCATGTATTATATATACACGATCATCGACTTAAGTATATATCGCACGCCCGTTGTCGCTCTCATTTCCATGCGAATGCTCAACGTGCGTGTGCATGTATATATTTTTTCTTTCTCCTCGCTTCTCCTCCTTTTGCTACTTAAAAATAGATGTTCTTTATCGCGAACGCGCGCGTACGGACCTCATTTGCTTCTCTATATAAATTACATAAGCCGGCGTTTAAAACGTGACACGTGTATATATATATATATATATATATATATATACTGACATGGTATCCTCATTTATATATGTATAATATACGACAAAAAGTCTGTATAATACATACACAACAATTGTTATGCGCGTGCTTCGAAACGATATACTTAAATATTCACCTTATACTAATAAACACAAACGCACTGTATGTATACAGAAGGAGAGAGAGAGAGAGAGAGCGGACGACAGCTGCTATACTTACTCACTCACTGACGCTGGCGCTCCAAACAAAGAAGAGAAGTCGAAGTGCGTGCTTGCGTATATATGTATGCTTCTATATACGCGTATATATACACATATACGACGAGACACATTACTCGCGTCTTATATATATGGAGAATGCATCAAGGACTCAGCCCGGAACGACGTCACAGCACAGCTGCGCGCTCCTGCCAAGGTACCCCCACATATATATACTTCCCGGTCGTCTATGCCACCACCAGTGTACGCGTCGTTTTTTACTTTTTTCTTGTTAAATCCTATACTAAACGCGCGAGTATGTGGGATCAAGTAGTCTGCTGACACGCGCAGAGACACTAGACGGTGTATAGGTGGTGGTTAAGAGCGCATCGCGGTTGCTGTCAAGTTGTCAATTATATATTATATATACGACCGAGGATGGCGGAGAAAGAGCAACCTGGCCGTGGCACGGCTGGATTGAGTTTTTTAAGATCGGTTAGTTTGAAATTGGATTTGAGCGCTATCAAGAGTAACAACGTCGTCGATGGTAAATCTATGTCGGCGAGTAATACACCGAATGCAGCGCAAACACCAGCGCGATCGAATCAGCTGAACCTCATGTTTAACGATGTCAGCTATAGTGTGCGGAGTGGATTGATTACGAGAGGTGCGTATATATATATACTTACCTTACCTTTTTATCTTTATTTATGTGTGTGTGTGTGTGTGGGTGTGGGTGTGTTAAATTTAGATTTTCCAAGAATGTACGTTGCTGTTGTTGTTTTTGGTTTTGTGTGAGTTATAAGGTATAAACAAGGTGCGAGGCTTTTAAAATCGACCGGTATATAAGCATGATAGATATACGCGTTTATTGTATGGATATATATATATATACACAATGGACGAGAAAAATCGGTTGTATAAAAAAAAAGAAAAGAGAGAATCCTGTATAATGCACAATAATATAGGCGAGAAAGAGAGAGAGAGAGACGTTCTTTTTTTCTTATTTTTTTAAAATCTACATGAGATACCTACTCGATGAAAATACATATCTCGCGCGTGCGTGTGTGTGTGTGTGTGTGCAGAGCTCACAAGGGAGACCGAGAAAACCTGTTCCTCGCGAGGTTGCAACATCTGAATTATACAGCGCTTGTATATAGAAAAAAAGAGAGAGAAAGAGAGAGAGAGAGAGACGTAGCATGAAAGTGCACGTTCTGCTCGCATCGGCTTGGATTTTAATTTGTTTTACAAGGATCTCGAACGCGTATATATACATGCGCGCACTTCGTTGCTCTTATATATATACAGAAAAAGGGGAGAAAAAAAGTAGGTATTCTTCAACTTGCCACACACGTAACTGTTAATATTACGAATCGATGAATCATTAGATATATATGTAGGTTATATGCGCGGGTTGATAAATTTATAATTACATGCCTTACGGAAAATGTGTGTCGGGACATCGATATACATATTGTAGTATAATATTTATAGTTTTTTAATCGTTGTCATGCATTAGTAAAACGGGATTAATTATATATACGCACGTGTTACAGTTTTTAAATTAGCCATTCGACGAATTCGGGTTGTGTTATAATACGCTGTATACCGTTCGTTGTCTCACGTACGGACGATTAACCCCTTAAATACTGAGTGACTCGTCGAGTTGGTGAGATTCCTGCATAGGATTAGCTTATATATATATGAGCCAGCGATGAGAGCATCTTTGTGTCACGATTGTTAAGAGGTTAATATGCGGGATTATTAATTCAGCTCGACGATGATCCCCGCTATATATACTTCGGCAAAGTGAAATTAACTTGATCACCGAATTATCGACAAGTTAGATAATAATTGCATATAGAGTATACCCGTTAGTTTCGATCTCAATCGAATATCATTGAGCTCTCGGGAGATGATCTGTCTCCGTTAATTTATATAATCCTCTTTTTCTCTTTACACTACATATAACTCTCTTTTGTTATATCACGACAATATACAAATTAATTTTAATATCCTCTTTATCATATTGTACATTTCTCATATAAACACATATATACATTATCCGCCACGCGCGCGCGCAATCATAGGCCGGTCGTCTAACTCGATCGTCGACCGCAGTATATTAAAATAATAAAAAAAGAAACAACCAAGGAATTTATCGGAATCTCTACGCGCGGAGATATCGTATAAGTAGCATTTTTTTACGAAATACTCCGATAAAAGTTTGTTGCCGTCGTCGTGTATACCTATACGTATAATGCGCATATATGCAGTTCTCTTGCGGCGCCTTCTTCTGTATCTCTGTGATCACTCTCGATATGTTCGCTTGTTTCATTATAACCTCGATGTGTACAACAATTATATATATGTACACCGGTACGGAGGTTTTAATTTCACCGAGAATCTATTACCTATCGTGGCCAGGTGTTCCGGTATCTCTCTCTCTTTCTCTTTCTCACTCTTAATGCACGTGTTCGTGTATATTACGCGCACACGTAGTGCATCCGAATCTGCATATATATATATACGCATAAATACGTGTATAATATGCACAAGTGTTACTCGCGTATCGGTACTATATTATCGATAAAAATATATCTGTCACGGATCCTATATATATATCTATAAGCGAGTATATATCACGCTCGTGAATTGTAATCTCTCTTCTCTGATTTTTTAACACGACCAAGACTCGTTATCGCTTCGGAGGTTCTTTGTAGTGTTAGGCATTGTTTCGTAAAATCCGCGGTTGAAAAATACTCGCGATAGTGTCGAAAAATTATTATTATCGTGGACGTAAGGATTTTGAGAAAAGTATATGCGAAACTGGTGAAATGGTCGGTTATATATACCGTTGTCTATTGTAAATTTAGATAAGATTTAGTATATTATAATATATAGGCGTAGTGTAAAAAGCTCGACTATTATATAGCCGCATGGATGCTGAGATGCGAATATTATTATTATTATTACTGTTTATATTGCGGAATCGCTTTTAACACTATATATATATATACGGCTATTATACCAGCAGCTGACTTTTTCACCGCGCTTTATCGGACGAAAGACACACACGCGCGCGCGCGTGAAGAGAGTGTATTCCGCATGTTTGCGATCAGCGTTTGTCATAACACACAAAGCGAGCGACGCGTGAGAGAAGAGAGTCTGACTAACGTATAGTAAAAAAAATTAAAAAAAATGAAAAAAAGTATAAAGTAAATCACTGTTTAACCAACCTTAAATAAAAAAAAAAGAATGTACATTCATTGTATAGTGAAAGGTGATAAACGATATAATGTATATATATATATATATATATATATATTAATCCTCGGTATAACAATCGCTCATAATACAGATAGAGTCTCTCAGCGACCTGCGGCATATATATACATAACGTAGCCTATAGTCGAGCATATATCACATCAGCAGTAGCAGTAGTAGTAGTAGTAATTCCCGCGTATGTGCGAATAGCAGCAACGACGGCGGCGACGACGACTTAATTTATGTGCATTTATTCCAACTTATCGTCACAGCCACGTGCGGTCGCGTACAATGCTGAGCGCGCTTGCATGAGAGAGAGAGAGAGAGAGAGAGAGAGAAAAAAAATCGCTTCGTCTCGTCGACTTTCATTATCGCGGGTTTGTGCTCATAGCGCGAAAAATTTCTTCATCGTACCGATAATATGTACCGACATATATATATATATATATATATACCACGATTCTTGTTCTTTGTTCTCGTACGCGTTAATTAGCGATCGACGCAAATTACTCTCGAAATCGACGAAGAAATTGTATATACGCATGAGTTAATTGCAATTCCGTTAAATGTTCGTATACGTGCGTGTGTATATATATATATATGTTGTAGTGGCGGTGACAACGACTATACAGCAATACGATGACGAGTATAGTCGTCTATATCTCCCGCGGGGGCTGATTAGTTTTTCCGCTTTGGAAACTTCAAGTGCCCCGCGCGCACGTATACTTCTGTTTCATTGGGGACGATCGCGCGCGTGTACATGTGTATACTGTACGTGACGACTTTCCGCAATTGTCGTGCGTGGGTATATACGATGACGAATATATATATATATATATGTGCCTCTCGTGATGTAGTGTTATATATATATGTGTGTGTGTGTGTATATATATATATATACAGGCGACACGACGTGACGACGATGAAGGAACTCGAGGTTCTTAAGCGATTATTTGTTATTTTGTAGGTCAGCAAGCAAGCAAGTGTAGTTAAAGACGTACATATACACGCGTGAGCGTAGGAAGAAATGAATGTGGATTGCGTAACGCGGAAAAATTACTTTCGTTAACACGCGCACGCGATTATTATAATATGAGAGTGTGTGTATGTGAGAGAGAGAGAGAAGAAACCATATCTTATCGAATTAATTTGTCGCTTTTTAATCGATTCTCTATATACTCGTGTAAAGCGCGATTAGTATATATACTTGTCTGTGTGGATATATATATGTATATATGTTAATGGATATCTGAATAGTGCATCTGTAACATTTTGACCTGATAAGGTGAAGAGTTGGATGATATGAAGCTTTGAATTTCGATGAGAATGTACAATGATCCTTTTTCTTTGGAGAGAGAGAGAGGGAGAGAGAGAGAGAGAGATTGAGAAAAAGGATGAAATAGCGAAACCTGAATGACAAGTGGTTTATGTTCTTTTTTTTTGCTTTTTTGCAGAGAGGAAAAAAATATTATCACATATCAGCGGTGACTTTAGGCCAGGGGAGCTCACCGCTATCATGGGACCATCCGGAGCTGGCAAGTCCACGCTCATGGATATTTTGGCCGGATACACGTAAGTTGCGCGCGGCGACACGACACGTGTCTATTATATATATATATATATATATATTATTTGTCGTAAAAAGTTGAAAATTGTAAATTGACGGGAGGGGATAGGCACGAGTGACACGTGACGCATTATCTCGTTATCCGATCCTCTTCGTGTGCAAGTCTACAAGATTGTGTATGTATGTGTGTGTGAAGTAACTATCGACAATTACGTAAACTGTTATTCTCTCGAACTTTAACTACAATCAAACTCCGGAAAACGAGAATGAAGAAAAAGACATATAGTTATTATAAAGGTATCGTGCGCCTGGTGTAAATCCGAAATATCGAAAATGTTCGAGCTGTATATATAAACGCATATATGCACGCAGAATTAGAGAAAAGAATATTATTATCACGAGAGATAACGAGAATCTTTCTCATGTACATATATACGTTGTTGTATTATAATGTACAATTTCACCAATTAAATAAACTTCAAAGCGACAGTTGGGAAAACCATTATCATGGGTTGGCAAATATTTACCGTGATATTAATTTATATATTGGCTATATATTAGCCGTAGCGAAACGATGATAACGTAACGGTTAGGTCTTTATAGATAAATTATCTTGTATTTTTGGGAGAGAGATAAAGTGAGATATAAGCGAGCGGTTCTATCGCGCTTTTCACGCTGTCGTATATACTTATGTCTATTGTATAGGATAAGCTTGGCTGCGTTGACAGAATTTTGCTAGTATCGTTCTTAGGTTTCCTTTAATCGGTGATATAGCCATCATTATCGGTATCGACAACATTGTTTTTTTTTTTTATCTTTTATACATCCTACCGTATGTCTTTCCCTTAATCTCATGCTATAGTCGCGTGTGCACATATATATACGAATTCCGTGGTGGATTTTGAGATAAGACGACGCGTTAATTTGTTCTGTATCTCTCAAGACTTTTATTGTTTCGCGTATTTTTGTCGCGCGGTAAATGAACTGACGTGAAAAATGCGAATTTATAAATGTAATTGATCTTGTGTATAATATGCGGCAATGAAATTCATATTGATTTGATTTTCTCTTGTAGGCTAATTTATAAAGCTAAGTGGATTGATTAAAATTTTTATTTTTTTTTTAAGATATTAATAGGATTTATTAATGTTGAGATAATTGTTGAGGAAGCGTTAGAATTAAAACGAATAAAGATATGAACAAAAGTATTAATCAATTTTAACGCTGATTACGATAAAATTTAACCTCTTTAAAATGTTTAAGACTCAATGATACATTTTCATTTAGTTATAGTTTTTTAATGTTTGTTAAAGGACAATTTGATCATATTAAATGAAATCGTAAATGTTGATTGCAACTCTCATGATGATTATAAAAAGTGAATTTACGACAATGATTCCGATGCAACTTTATCACGTACCACAGTGACAGTAAAAATAGAATAAATCAAATCTCAAAAAGATCTTAAAAAAGTCATTTCCATTTCAGAATACTGACGTAAGCTCAGCGGTCGGAGGAGAGAGCATGAGGAATAAGGTTAGGATTTGGGAAAACAAGTTCGAAACGACAAATTAGGTTTAAATAAAATAAATATACTAATCGACGGTAGAGCGAATGAAAAAAAAGTAATAATTAAAAAAAATGGATATGGCGCGTAATTTATAATTAAAAAAAATAAGAGAATTTGAGATCGTGCGAGAATCACGTGGTGCGGAGAGGATCACTCGCCCTTTCCCCTTCGACTCCAAAAGCATGTGGAGTCGATGCTTTATGCCCTGAAGCGAGGGAAAGGGGTATATACTCCTGTTAGCGAGTAGCGTCGAAGCCGCTGTCGCGGGAACCTGGCACGGTGTGTTCCGAGAAAAATCGAAGCACAATTCAGAATACTTCGGCTACGGTCGGGGGCGAGATTCCCAGCCTGCTGATTGGTTACCGCATGGCGGCGATAACCAATCAGTAGATGTTCAAAAAAATGCTCACGAGCCGATCGAGGGTGCGGCCGTCGACCGTGCTGTGATTTAGCGAACTTCGGGGAAGTTCGCGAGGTGCGTCGACAGTCACTCGAGATTTTCGGGGAAAAACTCGGAGAGAAAATAAAAAAGGAAAGTGCGCCATCGCATGGCGTGCTATATAATAAAAAAATTGATTCTGCGCAAAATGCTACCAACTGCTTCAGTAAAATGCTTTCTCAAAGAACTTTTTAATCTAAATTCATCTAATAGTGTATATGTAATTTTTGGCCCTAAACTTGTCCGACGTTCGGAATTTTGTATGCAATGTAAGGTTTAGTGTGAAGCACATTTATTTTTCCTCAGAGTAAAATTTTAATCTTTTACGCGCATTTATTGCGACCGCGGAGCAGATGAACAGTTTGATATTCTTGATCTACAATGAAAGAACATGTGCAGCGTGTCGACTTTGTTTTCATTTTTTACGATTTTTTTTAACGACGTATTTCTTATCCGATTAACCCAAAAAAAACTTGGAAAAAAAAATAAATAGTTTAATATGCTCTAATTTCTAGCAGATTATCGGAGCTCGCGATAAAAAAATTTGCTTTCGATTTTTAGATATTTTCTTTTATTTTGCTTCAAGTAGCTTAATATTATTTGATTGGAGACGAAAAAAAAAGGAGAGATGGAAAATTAAAATTGCTTATAGAATACGCTTCTACTACTGTTTGAATTCCAAATGACAATTGAAAAGAATTATTTTTCATTTTATTTTTTGATTAACCAATTTAATGTTATCGGGTTAACTCTAAAATTGAACTGGCATAATTTCAGCATATACTTTAATACGAGACGGATAAATTTATGCACATATACAAAGCAACATTACGTATAGGGTAAGTGTGTGATTGATTGGACCCTCACCAGTTACTGAATTATTGCACACATTAAAATGTCCAATAAGTGAAACTTTTCGTTTGCTTAGTGGACACAATAACTGACACACTTACCCTATAACTTTAAATATTCCTCTTTTACTATCCCATAATAATTAAGATCTTTTTACTACGACATATTGCAGAACGTCGGGTGTGACGGGAGATTTGCAGGTGAACGGTTACCCTCGGGACGCTTCAGCCTTCCGACGTTCGTCCGCCTATATCATGCAGAACGACAAGTTACAGCCGCTACTCACAGTCCAGGAGACGATGCGAGTCGCAGCTGACCTCAAACTCGATGAGACGGAGCGCGTGAAACAAGAAGCCGTAATTATCTTGAATTATTCAGTTATATTGTGTATGAGTAAGTCTCAGGAACTTTGCTGGGAATTGTGAAATTTGAGATACAATGGGCTGAAGTTTAAGTGTTTTTTAAAAAGTACAAAACTACACTCAAAACTTCGAATGCATATACTTGTGAATGAAAATGTGAAGAAAGGTACTGAGATTTGCTTGTATACAAGTAGATGCATTACATTTTTTGCGACGATTACGTAAATGTAAGAGAAAAAAAGTACAGGAATACGTGCATAAACGTGTTTTTTCGGCTCATTAATCAATCTTGTGTTTTTGTGGTGAAAAACGTGCAACGAGACTTTTTGATGCCGGTGAAGTTGATGTAAGAAGCGGAAAATTTACAACATTTCTTCGTTTACTTTGTTTTTTTTTTATTATTAAGGTGGTCTTCTATTTATCTAATGGCACTTGAGGCCAAAATTATTGGAATAAGTAAATCAAAATATAATTACTGTAAAACAAAGTATATTTATATACTAATATAACTTATTTCTAATTCAAAGTCTTAAAAAGTATACGCAGAATTATGTCATCTTGGAAAAAAAGTTATGCTAAGTTTTCTTAGCAGTTACTTGACGGATTTTGATGAATCGCAGACAAGTCGCAAAACATGTACCTATGGTACAAAGCACTTTTAAGTGAAAAAAAACCATAAATATTTATAAAAATTCATAAATTTAGGACAAAAAGTAGTTTTTCTTTTTAATTAAACAACTACTTAGTTAGAAAATGTTTCAATTCCAGAACTTCATGTCATAGATAATTTACAAATAATTTCCGATTTGTCTTATCAAAATCCATTAAGTGATTTCAGGAAACTTGCACATCACAGTTGTGACCTAATAAAGTGACCTAATTCAATACAAAGGCATTTCCAGTTATATTAGTAATAAATATACTTTGTTTTATAGTAATTATATTATAATTTCTTTTTCCGGTAATTTTGGCCTCAAGACCCTGGTAGACACTGTGTTAATGATATGTTGACTAATTCTCGGTTAATTTTGGAGTCAGAAACGCCACACAAACATAATTCCACTGTTATAGATGAATATTCAATTTTCGTTCATAAAAGCATATTCTAATGTCAACATTTAAATAAACATGTGATTATAATTTTCGATACTTTTAATTAGATTTAAATATTGATTTTAGTCGAAAATGCTTTCATTTGATCAACACGTTCACATTATAATACATTCTTAATAACGAGTGGTTGATAATTTGTATGTTAAAGTTACTCATTCAGCTTATCGTGTCTATTGTTATGCAGCCTTCTTGAAGCAAAGTCCATTAGATAACTCGATTTTTTTCACAGATTCACATCGTGTTAACGATGGTATCGTGAACATTCAATTGTCTGAATAACACTTTATTGAACTGCCATGCTCGCCTTTGTAGCTGTATAGCTCGTCCACACGTGAGCACACCTGTTGCCTATCTGTAGGCGCCATATGCGTGAAATCTAATCAGCTTTTTTTTACATAAAATTCACGAAAAGAATGTCGCACATATGTTGATAATTTATATTAATGAAGAGAGTTAATTAATTTATCTTTTGTTCTATTAGGAGAAATAGCGATTGTTACGCACGTTTATCAATTAATTAATGAGTGATTTTTGCGTTTAGAGAAACTATAATAGATACTTCAAGAATTTTTCATATTATTAATAATGTGTTTCATATGTTTAGATAGACTTAATAATAAAGGAAATGGGCCTAGACTCGTGTCGAGCGACGTGCGCTGGTAATTTAAGTGGAGGACAGAAGAAGAGACTAGCCATAGCTTTAGAATTAATTAGCAACCCTCCGATTATGTTTTTCGACGAGCCCACAAGGTATGTGTGTGATGATTTTTATTATAAACTTATTTTTTTAATGTCTCCAGATAAATGTATGAGAATAACGAAGCGGAACAATGAAACCGATAAAGAAACTCCATTGGGAGTTATGAAACGTCGGCTTAATGGAAAAAGTGGATATGTCAATTTTTCAATAAAAAAAAACGAACACGTTGATATTAGATTGAAAAAGCGGACACGTCGATTTTTAGTTGAAAAAACGGATACGTCGATTTTTAGATAAAGAAGTAGATGCTATTATTATTTGAGTTGAGATCCACTGGCAACGAAAAATGTCTTTTATTCTTTTACTTGTTTTACGACAATAATTTGAAAATATGTTTGATTCATTAGTGTGGATAGAATGTTAAAATTTTGTGTTTCGACGATTTTTTAAGCGCAGAATAGCAAGCGCAGATATTAACATAATCTAAAAAAACGCGGATCCCAACTCAAATAATAATAATTTTAGCTTCGTCGCGACGAGTAGCTTTTTCAAATAAAAATCGACGTTGTCTTCTTCTTTAACTTGAAATCCAAATATCCGCTTTTTCTACAAGACTGACAAAAATTTTATATTTAAACATAGTTATTTTTAACATTAATATTGAAAGATAATATTTCTAAAGTATTAAGAATATAGTACTTCTCATCTCAAAGATTTAAATTGCAATTTTACGGCCTGAGTATGATCGTATAAGCTTACGAGGATCACCGAAGCCGGTCTTCGTGTCTCATGATCATATATAAGGCGTGAAATTACGTATACGGCCGAGTGACGAATATTATTCTTTCATATACTGATCGTAAAATTAAATTTTACAAATTACATTTATTGGTTGTTAAATTTGACTTTATGGTACTATGTCCGTATAAAATAAAAACAGACCGAAAAATTAAATTTTATGGTCTAAAAACAATCCGTAAAATTGAATATTATGGCGCAGTATAAATGAAAAAGGTCTTAAACTCTTGTAGTTTTTGTATATAGCTTTGGCTGTTTTTTTATTTTTTTTTTTTATAAAAAATACGGTTTCAACATGTTTCTAGAGGACGAACCTCACGTGAAAGACATTCACCTTCATCTTTTACGACAACTTCGAACACAAAAAATCACAAAACCTATCGTAAACGCCAACATCTATATTTAAACAATTCACAGCGGTCTGGACGCGGTATCGTCGCGCCAATGTCTCGGGCTACTCAAGTTCCTGGCACGCGGTGGCAGGACGATCATCTGCTCGATTCACCAACCTAGTGCCACCCTCTTCGACATGATCGACCACTTATACGTGGTGGCAGAAGGTCGGTGTGCTTATGCTGGTGGTGCTCGCAACCTCGTGCGGTTCCTCAACGGCCTTGGGCTTCAGTGCCCAACGTATCATAATCCTGCCGATTTTCGTAAGTTAATGCATTGTTCACTAAGATTTCGTTAAATTTTCCAAAATAATTTTAACGTACAATTCTCTCTAATCTTACCAGTACTGGAGGTGATAAACGGTGGCTACGGTCCGGATCACCTGGACCGTATGGTCGCCGCAGCGGAAAACGGCAGATGCCACCTGTGGCGCGGTGGTAAGGCATTGGATAAGCTGCTGGGTTTTGCGAAGCTTAAAGCTGCCGAGCCGACATTAGCGCCTAAGTTGCCGCTACCCGTCACACCGCTATTCTATGAGTGCGAGGTACAAGGCGGCGCTTATTATGCCACTAGCGCCTGGAGGCAAGTTGGTGTGCTGATGCGGCGCAATGCCATCAGGCTCTCTAGAGATAGGGTGAGGATTTTTATATATATACTTCTTTGTGAAGTAGTAGCAGGTTGCGTATACAGTAGCAAGAATAAAGAGTTGTGAAGTTCAGAGTGGATTTGAACTTTGTTCCGTGATTAATGCGCGGTAAACGAGGTTTTTTTACATGCGTGATGTACGAGAAAAAACTAATCGCCATTTAGTTTCCTTAAACTAATGTATCTATTTTGTTTTTATGTTTATGGCGATAAATAATTGAAAAATATTAAACTCAATTATTTTCCGTCGTGACGATTAGATTTTTTTGTCATAATGAGCTCAGTTTAATGATATACAAGGAGACATCATTGTGCAAAGTTTATAAGGATGGTCAAATAATTTTTTTCCTTTCTGCTATTGTGATTATTCAAAATACGTTCTTTCTTTCTAAAATATTTTTTTCTTAAAAACAAATAAACATAAGTCTGTAATGAGTATTGTAAAGAGTTTTTGAGAAATTAAAATAATGCACATTTTTCTTACTAAAGATGAAAAAATAAAATGTAGGAAAATTCTTCAAGATCTTTAAAAAACAAGTTTATTATTTTAAGTAATATTGTGTTAATAATATTGACTACAACGTATGAAGTAATTCATTCAGTTTTCTGAACAATAAATAATTTATTTCCCTATAGCTATAGAATTTACTAGCGTTATTTTTAATGATTTTGTTCTAATATAATATAAAGAATGATAAAAATTGTAAGAACGAATTGTTAGATCCACCATTTTTTTTCGTATTCTTTGAGATTTTATATATCGATGCATTATTATTTTAATTTCTAGAAAATTAAGAAGTAGGAACTGATTGCTTTCTTTCGTTTCAGGTTCTCACGTTTACACGTCTGTCGATGCATGTTATTATCGCCTTGATCGTCGGTTCGATATTCTACGGGATCGGCGCAGACGCCGCCTACGCCCTCGACAACTTTAGTCTGTTATTTTTCAGCCTAATGTTTCTCATGTTTAGTGCCTTTAGTGCCATCATTATCACATGTGAGTTATTTCTCTTCCTTTCCTTATATGGAACAAACAAAGAGAAGATCTAATTTTTAATGCTAATACATCACTTAACGTTTCGGTGCTTTCCAGTTATAGGATTCCACATATACAACGCGTGTATTTCTAGTAAAGAAATTAGAAGTACCTGAAAGAATTCAGGTACTTGATTGAAATATTAGACAGAAAATAGTTGATATTTTTGTTTATAGCATTGCACCAATAGATAAAAGAAATGTTAATTCATGCTTATCAGTCGTAGAATTTTTTTTCAACTCACCAATTATTTTGTTTTCTAATAATAATAAGAAGAATGAAGAGAAAGATTTATACCAACGAGAGTCTTTTCTAAGATGATTTTCAGGTCGGTTGTAATGTTCGTTCTTGTACAGTGTGCTCAAGTTGGGAGAATTTTAAACGCGAAAGAAAGTTTTTGCTTAACCCTTTTCTCAGGCCTTTATACCTCACCTGTTATGCGTTTTTAATTCCGTCGCTGTTTGCACTTTTATATATCTACGTGCAGTTTGCGGTATTTATTTTACGGTCAGCTCAATAGAAAAATGCTGGAACACACATATGTAGTACATTTACATCTCCTTCCATTGATCTTTACTGTTGTCAACATGTTTTTGGTTACCTGAAGCTTTATATTACAAAAAATAAAAAAAAATATAATACGTCATTTTTACAAAAAAAAAAAGAAAGTTTCGGGCTCAAGAAATTTTATTCAAAACTTTTTTGACATCCATGCGTTATTCTTGAATAATAAGTTAAAAAACGTGTTTTCAGGAATGTCGCACATATCCTCCGACCTTGTAAAACTCATCTCTTTGAAAAGCTTCTCGTTGGCAATCACTCTAATACTCGTACTCTTATCATAATCCGTTTTATACAAATCAACTTATATAACGATTATATTTATTCTCGGCAGTCCCAGAGGAGTTGCCTATCCTGACGCGAGAACACTTTAACCGTTGGTACAAGCTACGCTCGTTCTACGTGGCGAACAAACTGTCCGATCTACCGGTGCAGGTTGCCGCAGTGACGGGTTACGTCCTCGTTGTCTACTACCTTAGCGGTCAGATTCTCGAGCTGTACAGGTTCGGCCTCTTCCTCTTCATGTGTAACCTAGTGAGCCTCGTTGCCCAGATGGTAGGACATGTGTTCGGCACCATCCTTAGTGTACAGGTGAGCAGAGATTTTTTTGCCTTTAAATGATATATCATAGAAAGTTATAGAAAAAAAATAAAAAGTAAATTACGCAATCTTTTCGATCATATAAGATTAAATAATGGTATTTAAATATTATTATTCGAAATATTCATTGGTTTCGATATTTTGCAGAACGGAGTGGTTTTTGGGCCTTGCACAATCATGCCTTTCATGATATTCAGCGGTTTCTTTGTGCATATCAGTGACGCTCATCCGTCATTGCATTGGCTCTTTCACATATCCTTCATGAAGTACGGCGTTGAGGGTCTCATGACTGCCGTATACGGGTAAGTGACATTGACTTAAGTTATTCTTATCGAGATTAAATGATCTGATCAATTTCATATAGTTTAATATTATGGTTATACAGGGGGCGTTTTAATAAAAGATTAATTACTTTTTTCAGGTTTGACAGACCAAAGATGAAATGTTCCGAGGACTACTGCCATTATTCGTCGCCCAAGGTGCTACTCACTGACGTGGATATGAGGTACACAAGTTACTCCTTCTCAGTCCTCATTCTTTTTATCCTCTATTTCGGCCTCCACATGACAGCCTACCTCCTACTCCGGATCAGATTGAAGACTCGACTATTTTCAAAACTGTAGTCCTTCATTGTAAAAGACCGCGTGAATACCTCAGTGATAAGCAGACACTTGCTGTACATGTAAATACGTATCGAGCTATATATGTATATAATTTATATATATATATATATATATATATATATATAGTCGAGTTTATCGAGGCAGGCCATATGTAGCGCGTATACTCACGAGTATATGCATATATCAAAATTTTTATAATTATATATTATATGATAATAAGATTTTTCAACGCAATGATGTCCAAGGCTTCTGTGATCACTCGACAAGGTAGCGCGCGCGCGTGCGCACGTACCTTTTTTGATCGTTACGAATTTTATATAGCGCGATCGTGATGTGAGAACTGTTTCGAGTAAAAAAAAACGAAAAATATATATTGCCAAAACGAAGAGAGTCTTTAGAATGTTAAAGAAGCGTTTAGTATTTAGGACTATAACTTCAAGTGCCTTCGATAGCCTATAGACGTTTATAATTTATTACAAAATGAACGACTCGTTGAGAAGAATTTAGATGAAAAACAAATGTACATATATACATTAAACCGTTTCTGGAAGTGAAAATCGATAGGTGTGAAATGTGCCTAATGGACAATGACTCTAATCTTAGAATTGTTATACATGCATTAAACATATGTTAAAGTGGATCGTGTTACAAAAACTTACTGAGTGAGATTGGACGTTACCTTTACAATCGTTATAGGTCAAACAATGACTTGTTATAGATAAATTTAAATTTGTCAATTGTAAATCGTCTCTGACAGGTTAAAGCTCTATGAGCGTTATTTCTACGACATTTTATAGATTTAGCATTGCTGTGCAAATGCCAATGCTATGAACGCAATGTTGCATAAAATGCGAAAGATGATCGTACGCAGCGTATGATTTTATAGTCACTTTACACTGTATGTGTATACAGTATCCAGTCCATAATTAAGGAACAATGTTGAAAGGTTGAATTGAATATTGTTAAGATTCAACGTAAACATTAATGAATGGGTAAGAGATTATAATACATTTTTTTATAAAAGTAATTTACATTGTCATTAACAAATACAAACTGTGAAATTATTGTTACCGTTAGATATGTAAATAACTATACTTTTGTTACAATTAAAGGACATAGTTATAATAAAATAAAAGATAAATTTTAATTTTTAAAAATGACTCCTAATTTCAGTTTTTCATATAAATATTGATATTTTATTGCCTCATCAACTGCTTATTCAATCAAATACTAAATAGGTTCTGAAATGTTATTTAAAAAATATTTTATTTCTACAAAATTTTTGTACAATGTCATATACGTGTAAATTCGTGAGTGCAAGCGTATTTTCAATATTTTCATTTTGTCGTTTTATGATCTCGCTATAACTTGATTTATTTAAAAAAATATTGTTATATAACGTAATCATAAGTGAAAAATTTAATAACGGCCAAATTTAATAACAGTCAAATTTAAATGAATTAATGTATATATACATATTTCAATACAATCACGAACGCTTATAAGTCTATTAAAACGTTAATTCAGAATTCTGAAGCTAAAATGCTTGTAAAACATTCATATTTTTAGTTAATGTCAAATCATCCAAATAAGAATAATTCGTTTTTACAGCATTCATAAATAATCCGATACAATAGGTTTTAACTGTATGTAATAAGCATTACTGTTGCAATCACGTTATAATTGTCTTGTTGCTCGGGACCTGCAACATAAATTTAAACTGTTAGAGTCAAGATTATTGGAATTACTTTGTGTAAATAAGATTTATATTTGATCATAATTACAGATAGGGACTGTGTTATGCCCAAAGATACATATATTCGATGTTATGGTAGTGAAGTCCACAGTAGGAAAAGCTTTCTTAAAAGTTTGCAAGTATGTGAAACGTTCGAAGTTATTGTACACGTCGAATATATCATCAACCAAAACACTCATAACGGTGGCTGTTTCGAGATGTGGGGTAGACCCTATGTGGGTAATTAATCCAATGGTATGGCTTTTCAGCTGAATACCTTCTTTAAATTTATTGATGTGTTCCTCAAACGTTTCTTTATCAACAGCATTTATGAGAAATGTCCATGATTTGACATTCGAACCGTATAGTCGTATAGCTGTGCAAACAGGTTTGCGAACAGAATCAGTAGAGTCATTCAATACTGATATTAATTCTTTGCACTCACATCCCCACATACTAGTATTGTGAGGGGCCCTTCTGAGAAAACAATTTTCGTTTCGTTTGGAAGTAAATGTCTATACGATAAATCAATGAAGTTATTGTTGAAACAAAATTAATACTTACTTTTCGGTGACCAAGGATAAAGCTACAGATAGGATCCCGGAACCTGGTCTGGTACAGAATATAATTACTGTGAACCATGGATCGCTGATATTATCCGTTAACTCATCATACAATCTTCGCGCAGCGCCCTCGTCAGTCATATATGATTCTAGAATGCAATGTGAAATCCTAATACCTGTTTTTTTGTAAAGGGTTAAGAAGACACTTGGAATACCAAATGGTATAGGGAGTTCATTTCGAGGAACGATATCATTGTTTATCAGGCTATTCCTTCTCTCTTTGAAAAATGACCTACTAACCCGCATGGCAATAATTTCACATTGTAGTTGTTCTTTGTACGTCTGAATAACTAAAATTCAAATCATCAAAAATAATCTATTTTGATAAATTGTGTCTAAAAACAATATGTGCGCATGAATATATTTCTGTTTCTTTCATACCTTCTAATAAATAGTTATTTGATAACATCATTGAACATTGATATTTATTAAAAAATAATAAGGCTACGGTGGGTTTTGCACGTGCAATATCAAACGCGTAAAATCTGAAATTTTTTAATTTCATATCCTGCGTTGTCGTACATGGTAACTGCAGCATTTCAGATTGTCTTCTATGAAGTATTTCGCGGTGTGCAACTGATTCCCATAAACTAGAAAAGGTATTTCAAATAATTATATTACGAATCGGATTATATAAAGTCAATTTTTTAATTTGAATTTTACAGGCTACTTACGTGCAAACTTTAGAAACCGATAATAAGTCCGCGACATTTAAATGTTCACATATTTTCTCTATTACATCGGGGAAAATATATTCTTTATCTGAATTAGCAGAGATAACATCAGAATTTTTGTCCATAATGTCAAATGCAAATTCAATTGCTATGAATAAAAATATGAAATAATTAAGTTAACAGTCAGAAAAGAATACAAACTATTACAAATATAATGACGATATAGGATTTATAAAGAGTTATTTTTCCTATATTTAAAATTACTATGCAGTACATTTGTATACTGACACCCAATTGAAAAGGAGCTTTAAAAATTATGAAATGAAATAGATTAAATACAAGTTTCATTATTTTTCATGCATACGAGTAAAAAATAGCATGTTATGACGATTTTAACAAAAAAAAATAAAAAAACAATATTTTCTTTACTTTTTTGTATAATTATAATTTTAGTGTTAAAAACTAAATTTTTACAAGACCAGTATCAGCAGAAGAACTTTAAGTTTGTAAATATTAATTTATATTGACATGATTTCTGTTTATCTGCAATTTCCTTTTCTTGAAAATATTATTTTTTGTAATAAATTCCCGATTTTCGCAGATTTTTAGCATAAAAGGTAAAAAATCAAACCAATGTAAACTTATAACTTTAGGTAAGTAAATTTGAATATTGCAAAATATGATAAAAAATTATCAAAACTGTTAAAATTATGTTAGTTCATGTAAAATTAAAGCGATCGTTTTCTGACCGTCGAGCAGAAAAAGCCATGTATTAAGAAATATTTTTAAAATTATTAAAATTAAGTTTTAATAAGAGAAGATCAGTTGAATGTTCTACAATCAATTTTAAAAATTGAAAAGCAATATTTTAAAATGATTGTGTCATTTACTTTTTTTGTAACTGGTAAACGAATATCGAATAATTTATGTGAGAATTAATTTATTCGACTGAAATTATGCAATCTGTACGATTTTTTAATACATATAAAAATAAACTACATATATATAAATATATGTGTATATTCACACAGATCAAAAATTTATTCAAAAATTCAGTTGTATACAAATATAAAAGGAAAAAAATATTACTTACACGTTTAGCACATTCACGTAAGGTCCACAAAAAATGAAACTTCCCTTTGTATTTCTCTACAAGGTGTATGTGCTACAATATTCTTTGCGTGTGGAAAATCGGTTCAACAGAATCGTAAGGGACACAACAAGAAAATGCCGAGTAGGAATCGAATGGTGCTTGTATGATAATAACGTCTCTTTTAGCAGACGAAGGTGTATGCGCGCGCGCATTTCTATCCTCTGCTTAGATTGTAGAGTCAAAACCTTTGGGTACACATTTACACATTACATTTTGAAAAATTTAGCACATTATTTAAGGACATTCACTATCTAAATAAATTTTTATATTGATTTTTGATATTTCAGTTACATTTTATTTATATAATCATCAATTTCCTTTAATAAAAAAAAATATTTCAGTGCAAACTTGAAAAGTTAACGTGTGTAATGTAATGAATATAAAGCGTTTCACGTCAAGTCTCCCAACGTGGTATACGAGCGCCGCTTACGATACTAAAATGTACCTAAAAAAATTATTTCTTAAAGGTTTCCGACGTATTTTTTCCTCAGCTTTCTAATGTGTAGTCAGTTTTTCGAAAAATTTTCACTCTTATTTTCAAAAACTACCAAACATCTCACCTTCTTCGAACAAAGTGATGGATGAATTCTGTCATCACAATAAGACTGTTTTGATTGATTGTTGTTGACTCGTTTGATTGGTCTATATAGAATAGGCGGCAAAATCGAATGTTTTTAAATTTGCAAAGTTGAATTCTTAAATTGAGTATTTAAAACTGAATAATTAAAATTAAAAGGAATTTCATGATTTTATTTTTATCAAAATGACGTCATCGCGTAAACGTAGCTAGTATATATATCTCAAAAAGTATATTTTTAATATTTTTTTTAACCACTTAGATCGAAAGCATTTTTACGTAAAAGTGGATATTTTCTAATAATTGCTCAATATGTTTTTTATATGAAATAGAATGGCATTTTTTGGAAAATATCCATTTCTACGTAAAAAATGCTCAGCTTTCGATTTAAATGGTCAAAAAAAAAATATATTAAACATATACTTTAAACTGCCTGCATCATTGGAAAGCTGAGAAAAAAATATGTTGGAAACGTTTATGAAATAATTTTTTAGGTTATATTTTAGGTCTTGGAGCTCGCACACCGCGCTAGGAGAGTTGATGTGAAACGTTTCATATATGATTTCATACATTTCGATCAATTTTTTTTTTCAAAAAGTAAACATTTTATGAAAAAGTATTTGAGAACCTTTGTTTCAGAAAATGACGAAAAAAAAGAAATAATATTTATTTTTTGTACAAAAAATAATAATTTTCCGGAAAATAATCGACATAAAATATTGCGTAAAATGGGTCTTTTTAAACCGAGTGCGAAATTTGCAGTGCGAATCAAAGAAAAGTTAGCAAGAGGCGAAGACGAATATTGCAAACACACAAGGTCAAAAGGCTCACTATCCCTAGGTACGCACCGTAATGGTTGTGACACATGCATTGATTATTGGGGTTTTGAACCTAAAAAAAGTCCAAATTGATTTTCTGCGGCTGTACCAAAATGAAGATTAAATAAATAAAAAGGAATTCAATTTTCTTATTTTTTTCTTAAAATTAGATTCATCCTCAAATAAAAACGCCATAAAAAAATGCACACACCAAGTTACGGGGGATTACTTAATTGCACCCTTTAATCGTTAGTCAAAAAAATATTATTTTACGGACTCTTTTTCTGACCATTTTCCAGCTTACCACTCCCGAATTCATGTTCTGCGGGCCAAAATACTTGAATAAAATCTTGATGTATGTTTGTGGACGTCAATTGACCGTGGGAGCCGTTTGGGCGCAAAGACTAATTTTAGCCACTACGTCTACATTCCCTTCCACTGGCTTTTATTGTTCTAAAATATTTGCTAGGTATTATATATGTTAATAAATTTGATCTACATTTGTGGTTTTGAAACTGATTCTATATGATGATTGTGCATAGCGCGTAAATATTTAAAAGCTGATCGTTCTAAACCATTAGGCCACTTGACGTGGATATTGGTGGGGATGTGTCAATTACTGCTACTAACCTAAATTGCTAGTTTTGTTGGTGTTTTTACTGGATTCAGCTTTTCTTAGATATATTTTTATTCAATCTATAAGGTTATTTAATGTTATATTAGTATCATTTATTAGTAATAATTTACTCCAATTTATTGAGTCAATAGCAGTTTTAAGTTTATTGTAATTTACACATGTTACAGGATATAATATATTTTTAGATTTTCTTATCTTATTTATAGACATAAAAAATGGAAAATGATCTGTTGATGGTATTCGAAGTATATATGTTTTATATGCTATAATTTTATCTAGTTTTAAAAAAATGTTGCCTATGCAAGTTTTTGCGTGTTCTGTGTCTTATTGCAATCTACTATGCATGGCTTTATCTCAAGGCATTTTATAAATACAAATTAGCATTTAAGCATCTTATATTTATGTTTAAAATTATTTCATTTTCAAAAATCATGCATCTGTTTAGTACACAAATATTATTGCAATTGCATTATTTATTAACTATATCATTTAGTATATCAGTAATTAAATGAAACTACTATCCATTTTGGTTTATTGATATGAGTGAAACAGCATTCTGGTTTATTGCTGAGGGTGATTGCGTTTTGCGCGAATGTTGCATCCAGTCGAGTCTTTACTTGCAAACTTTGCTCTCCTTATCGTAGCTTTCCTCTGGAAACGTTAGTATTCTACTTTACCGAAATACTTTACGTAAGATACATGACGCAGCCATTACACACACCTTATCAGTAATACTTTTACCTAAAATTGTTGGCCAGCAATATGGCTTTATAAAGGGTCGCTCTACCCTAACTAACCTGGTGATTTTTAATGATTTTGTATCTGAAGCTTTATGCAACGCATACCGCGTGGACGCAATTTATACGGATTTCTCGAAAGCTTTTGGTAAGGTTAATCCTCATCATCTGTTATCCAAATTTTGGAATTTCGGTGTGCGAGGAAATATGTTTAATGGTAGTTTTATAGTTTTTCGATCCGGCGGGATCATAGTGTTTTTATTTTAAATAAAAATAAAAAACAAGTTGTTGAATTTTTTTGGCAACGTTTTGTTGGCTAGTGCGCCAACCTGTTCAGGCTATTTATTCAGAGTTTAAAAACATAAATTAAAATTACAAAATACAAAAACAATAAGGAAAACAAACGAGAGACGTACAAAGTGCATAGTTGAACGTGTGCGGAGGAGTCTTGGATCAGACACAGACTCGAACCCGAAAGCGTTCTACATTTACACGGACACACAATATGGAAAACACATTATCACCTACTTAAAGGAGTGGACCTACATAATAACACATTGGCCAGAAGTATGTTGCAACGCCTCTTCTTACTGTGATGCCGTTCGAATAATCTCTGCCCACGATACATATTGGATTTAAGTAAGAAACTCAACAATACATCGTTTCATAGTAGCTCGTGCCTTAGAAGTTTTGATAACTTTAGAATATACTTTTCGAAAAGGCTATTGAAATTAGAGATTCGGGACATTAGTTTACATATAAACTCTTTGAAAAAACGTTTAGAAAAACAAAAAAATGACTATTGAAAAGTTAGACTTACATAACGAAATAGTTGACAAATTCTTTAACCTTACATCAAAACGGTTCCACACTGTCAGACTAAACTCTGACAAAATACAAAGCAAAAAATTCAATAGCTTAATATGGTTCAACACAGGGAAAAAATCACTACTGACCACTTATGGCTCAAAAATCTTACTGACGTTGAAATTCCATCAGATGTAACCAATTTAGTCTCTCTAGGTCCGAGCTTTAGTAATGTTTCCAAAATTTGCCAAGATGATGTGTTCACAACGATCAAAAACGTAGAATCTTGTTTACAAACACTTGATATTCACAATGGAGTAAAATGTGAAATCCGGGAAAAAATTACTGATAACATTATTATGACGATTAAGAAAGAAAAACACATGTCTATTGCTGAAAGAACGTTTGCTAAAGAATTAAAATCCACGAAGTGTTTTTGGAAAAATAATCCTGGTATATTCTTTACAAAAGCGGATAAAGGAAATGTAACAGTTTGCTTAAGAAAGTCTGAGTATAATGAAAAAAATGTTAGAATTATTATCTGACAACAGTACATATATAAAGTTGAACAGAACCCTATTGAAAGATTTACAGCAAAAATTTATAAAATCTTACAGAATCTAAATAATAATAATTTCTTGTCACGAAAATATCATAACAATGAATTAACTTCCACTAATACAGTACTGGCTACATGTTATGGCCTACCAAAAATTCATAAAGAAGGTGCGCCTTTACGCTCTATAATTATCTCTTTAGTGAACAGTCCAAACCAATTGTTATAAAAAATTATTTACAATGAACTAAAAAATTCCATTAAACTTCCACAGTCACACATCAATAATAGCTTTGAATTAAAACAGAAACTTAAAAACATACGTCTAGAAGATGATCATATATTATTATCATGATCTGTATTATTAGTATGTGAAAGCATTGATAAAAGAGCACAATCTATTACTTCAAAATGTACCATACCATTAGAAAAAATCAATAACTGTATACGCTTCCTTTATGACAATACGTTCTTCTCATCCTTCCTTTTTCACTACAGATATGTGGACGACACGATTATTTGTATAAAAAAAGAACACACACGGATAGAATTTTCCAGTAAAAATTACCGTGAATTCGCTGTAATCGTGGATCATGTCTAAGTCAAACAATTTTTACCGTACATCACGGTAACTTTTACTATAACGTCACGGTAAAAATTACTATAACGTCACGGTAAAAATTACTATGATACACAGTAAAAATTACCGTGATGCACGGTAAAAATTATTGGAGTAAGACATGATCCACGATTACAGCGAATTTCACGGTAATTTTTACCGGAAAATTCTATCCGTGCATCATACGTGCACTGCATAAATTCAGTCATTAACACTTTCAATTAGAAGTGAATAATAATATTAATTTCCTCGATATGACCATTATTACAAATAATAACAGAATTATTACTAACTGGTATCTAAAACCTACGTCATCAGGTAGAGTTATCAATTTCTTTTCAAATCATCCTGTACAGCAAAATAAAATATTGTATATAATCTAGTAGACCGTGCGTTATTACTGTCACATAAAAAATTAGCTAAGAAAATCTTATAAAAGTTAAAGAGATACTTCGAAAAAATAATTATTCTTTGGATTTTGTTCATAGAAATATAAAACTCAGACAACAGCGACATAAATACAAACAGAAAACTCATGTTCACCCTAAAAAATCACGGGCAATAATTCAAATACCGTTCATACAAAATTACTATAAAAAATTTTAATCTACTTTAAAAACCTATAATATTGGTACGATTCCATCTGTAAAGAAAAGTCTTACTCCAATCATCAAACTTGGAAAAGATAAGACGGAAAAATGGGATCAAACCAACGTGGTTTACAAATTCATTTGTAACAACTGCTCGGCAACATACATTGGAGATATCAAAAGGTCATACAAAAATAATAAATAGGATATACCAAAAGGAAATACAAAAATAACAAAAATCCAGACTCCGCAGTCTTTATGCACGCAGATAATCATAAACATAGTTTCAAGTGGGAAGGTGCAACTATAATAGATCATGAAAGTAATTATAAAAAGAGATTGATTAGTGAAATGTTAAGTATCAAATGTAATAGCAATAATATAAATAAGAAAGAAGACATATTTACTTTAAGTCGAACGTACTTTCCAGCGTTAAGGAAATTTAAAATATAAGGCTCCGCTCTTTGTTATTGTTTTGATTCATTTTGCATACATAGCCGGACTATATAAACCTTTCACCTGCCAGAAAAAATTGTCGTACCTCCGCACACGTTCAACTATGCACTTTGTACGTCCTTCGTTTTGGCCTCATTAACATCTGTTAATGTATTTTTGGGTAAATAATTGTTTGTTTTCCTTATTGTTTTTGTATTTTGTAATTTTAATATATGTTTTTTAAACTTTGAATAAATAGTCTGAAGAAGTTGGCGCACTAGCCAACGAAACGTTGCAAAAAAAAACCCGCGCCGGATCGAAAAACTATAAAACTACCAATATTATTTTGGTGGGTGAGAAGTTTCATTCATCAAATATATTTAATGTTATTGCACCTTATTTATCGAGAAGGTCGCAAGCTATTAAAATTAGTGTTCCATTCCTATTAAATCCGGTGTCCCGCAGGGATCACACTTAGGTCCTTTATTGTTTTGCGTATTTATTAATGATTTAGCTAGTAGAATTAAGTATGTTAATATATAGTTGTACGCGGACGACGTCAAACTTTTTTGTGCGGTTAATTCACCAAAAGATATTCTAATGCGACATTAACGCACTGTATATTATCTGGTCTATCGAAAACGAGATTGACCTTAATATAAAAAATCTTAATATAAAAAACACTATTTTTTTTATAAATGTCAGAACTCGGTACTACCTGATTATTTCATAAATAATGTAAAACTGGATAGAGTGAATATTATTAAGGATCGTGGAGTTTATTTGAATACGGCACTATCGCTTTTTTACCATATCGATACCATCGTCTCAAAATCGCTGAGCCCTGTTGGCTTCATACATCTTTTGATTTTAAAGATGCACAAGCGATTATTCATCTTTACAACACGTTAATTTTACCTAATTTATTAATTAATATATGCTCACCTATCTGGTCTCCACATGTTTCAGTTCTTGCAGATAAATTAGAAACAATTCAACACAAATTTCTCTGGTACATCCCTTACTATTAATAAGCCTATGCATAGATTCAATCATGATTACACTCAAATAGCCTTATTCGTCAACGTTCAAACCATCAAATTATTACATTATTATTATGATTGTATTTATTTTTTACATTTAAAGTTTTAAATAATTTAATAAATAGCGTTTCAGTTAGTGATTTGTTGATTGAACGTAAACTTGTATATAACTTACGTCAATTCAGACCATTATACGAACAAACTTGTAGCTTGAACACTGGTTTTTACTCTACAGTTAATAGATTAAAACGTTCTTGGAACACCCTCTCTTCTCACATCACAGCGATTCTTAATATCTCGCTCTTTAAGAGTGCCGTTAGATCTCTCCGTTTAATAAATAAATAAATAAATAAATACATACCCCGGGAAATTAGGAGGTATGTCTTAGTTTTGGCTTTTAATATTCTCAGTTCAGTGTCTATTACGTTGCGGTTTATATTATATTTTATATTAAAATTCGAGTTATTAGAGTCACAACTCGGAAATTTATTCCTTGTACTCGTACATTTTAGGGATAGATGGTCGTCAGCACACTTATTGCACGTGACTTGATTTTTGCACTTTTTACTACTACGACCAAATGTTGCAAATAATAAAATGATATGTATGTATTCTTTTGATTTAGAGCGGCGTTTGGTTCAGGTGGCAATGTACTTGCTTTACAAAACAAATATCGAGTTCATGTTCGATTCGCCGCTAGCGTAAATTTATCGAAGGCATATTCTTAAAATGGTGTCAAGTGGTTTTTAACATTCAAAGGATATCTTTTACATTTAATAACATTTATTTATATGTAAATCAAATTTTGAAAAACAAATTAAAAAGTTCTTAATTATTTTTATTGTTGTACACTACAAATAATGTGGTAATAAGTAAATATAGTATGCAAAACTGATTAAAATATGATTCTTTTAAAATAAAAAGAAATCAAAGGAATCTATATAAAATCATCTGGACAAAAAGAAAATCAGATAAATTTGAATCATTTGGCTTTATTGAAAGATAAGGCTAGCAGGACTTATCATTTCACATTAGTGAACCGGCTGATGTTTGTAAACAAAAAAATCTTTGTTTCTGAAGACTGAGTACATTTTGTTTTATATCGATCGTACTCGTTAGTTCAATGTTTTGTCAATTTTCCGCTCGCTTACGAACTGTCTCTCTCCTCTCTCTTTCTCTCTTTTGGACACCACTCACACACATAGTTTCACATACTAATGCATACTTTTCTGTTGTACATAAATATAAAAAGCATAATGCAAAAAACTTATCCCACCTTAAGGGCTATGATAAACGATCCTAATGTAGATTTACTAACAATCGCAGAAAAGTGGCCATTTCTTCAAGCAATAGAACACTTCGTAGCTCACGGTAATCATTTATGAGGTAAGGATCTCACGAAAATATGGTCAGATCGTATTGAAAAAAGAATAAAAGTAACTGGACAGTATCTGAAATCATTGAAGTTGAATTTAGAAAAGAAGAGTGAAATAGATAGTTTAGTCGAAGAAGCAAAGTCAGCTTGTATTATACGGAAGCATCGTATACCGAAGCACTTAGTTGTTTTTAAATTATTAATACACTATTTCAAAGAAAATGAACTTTATTTATTTAAAGTAAAGCAAGCAAGTTTAAAATGTAGTTATAGATCTAATATTTTTAATATGAAATTCATATGAAATCATTTAAAGTTGATAAAGAAATATAAATTAATATTATAGATAATAAAATATTTAATTTTATGTTTGGTATACCATTATGAAGATCTGAAAGAATTATATTTAAAAAGTACTTCTTAAACTAGGAACAAGAAAATTGAACTACCAAAAATAAATAAGGCTGTTAGCAATAAAGTAGTATTGACATAAAATAATAAAGTAGCAATAGTTTCATGGTAGCGCGGAAGACTTTCAATAGTCTTCTTAATGAATTAAAAAATTTAAACAGTAATAGAAATAATAGGAAAAAAGAGAATACTAAAAAATTATA
>JAWWEQ010020511.1:0-30118 GCA_035583055.1 Torymus tubicola
TTTTTTTCAAAAATACATTTTTTTACAAGAATGAAACTCAAGTAACTAAAATATGATATCATGAAATTAAAAATCACGAAATGTCCATTATTATTCAATGAAAAAGGGTCAGTAGCTTCCACGAAGATTGCATGTCAAACTGAGCACTTTTGCTGAAAATCACCTATATATATTATAATTCAAAAAAATTGTTCATCGCAAAAAATGTTAATATACATCTCCACATTTCAGCTAAAAGCCGGCTTAGCATACGAGAAATATTAATACAAACTTTAATTCCAAGTATACCTATACATCGTGCATGTGATATGTATAACTGAATAATAATTAAGAAAAATAACCTCATATGCAATTGAATACTTACAGACTTTTGGCTATCAAAATATTACCTTCATAAGTTTCTCTTTAGCGTTTCTATTTCATAAGACACGTGACGTTATGATTGCAAAATGTCATAGTTTATGAATTTAGATAAATCGAAATTTAAATTGTTTTGAATTGATATATTTGTAGGCTGAGGAGTTGAAAATATAAAAAATATTTGATTGAATAATTTTCAAATACCAAAAAGCACAAAAATAAAAAATTTATAATATTAATATTTTAAAATCAACTTTCCGTAAAAAACAAAATTGCTCAACAAAATTGGATATTATCAACTTTTTGGACCAAAACTATATGAAATGTATATAATATCTAGTTTTCTGCAAAATCTACATCAATACCAAAATATTGAAAACGCTATATTTATCGGTAAAATAGGACTAGAGATTATATTTTGAGCAAATTAGTTAAGAATAGTATCTACTTATTATGCAAGGGTAACGATATTCCAAAATATCGAAAGATTTCGGATAGCAAGTTAATTTTTTTTATTTAAAGTTAATATAAGAAATTTTTCATCCTATTTACACATTAATTTTGTATCAGAACCCGGAATAACAAAGAGTAAAAATGATAGTTCTTCCCACCTCCTCGAGATTAAACTGTAGTATCGCTACTCCAGTGTTGCCACAGTTGTAAAGCCAAAAGATATCGATCGCACATGTGAAAGCCTGCCATGCTTCCTTCTCTTTCATCGTGTCACTGAAATTACATTACATGTAAAATGGAAAAAGAAGTCAAGTCGTCGAGATTACTCATCTTTATAGATAAACAAGAGGAGTTGCTCTGGAGAATTGAGAAGCTGAAGAAGAACCGAAAACACAGAAAGAAAAAGAAGTCATACCATCGACGCCGTCATACTTCATTCACACCATCGAGTGGCTTATCTTAAGACAGTAAGACTGCTTTTCGTCTTTCTATAGGAGTTAAAATTGATGTACATAATGCAGTTCTCTTGCATTAATTCCCTTTTTGTTTTCATTCTACAATAAAAGCACTCACTATGACGCACTTTCCCCTGGCGGTAGGAAGATTACTCGGCCGGCTCTAAGCAGTTATCAAGTACCTTCTAGCACCCTTAGAAATAATTAATTTCGACTGGCGATGCAACATTGAAGACCTACTTTGTCATAGTAAAGAAATCATTGATCTTTGTATTTTAAGATTTGTTTGAAGCAGATATTCAGTAGATTGTATCTTTCTCACAAGGATTGAATAATAACTATACGTAGGATCTAAAGTAATATTTGATAATTATTGTTTAAAAACTTTCAAATAATAATTTAGATATGAAAAATTAATCTAAAAAACGTAAAATACTAAGTTACAGGATTGAAAGTAAGATTCTTTCCTGAATCAAAATATTTAAAAAGAATTTATACAGATGACCGTGTGTTCCTTCTATTTCTGTGAAATACAAGATGTGACAACAAATTTTCCAACAGATCTTCAAAATTCCCCCCAAAAAAACCTCTTTTTTATTTTTTTGTAAATATTTTTCTATACTTTTGTTTATAACGAAAGATGCGTGTTTGTGTACATACCTATCGCGATAATAATGCACTGTTTTGCCGTCGACGAGTATGTAGTATAGAAGTATTACAAGAATACACGAGCACGAAGCTAGCATTCAGCGGAGCACAGGCGCATAGTTTGGCTAGAGCGGCTGTCTGCGTGAGTGCCTTTGCTGTGCGAGGAGTGATTTTCCGTGTGCGATGGTACGTGAAAGTGAGCAGAGAAGAGTGTTCTTGTGGTAGAAGTCAGGGGAGCTGTCGTCGGCTTTACGACTTCAGTGACGAGAGTCGAAGGGCGAGGTGCAGTACTGGTGACAAAGACTGTCGCCGAATCTCGTCGACGAGGCGAGAGGTACAACCCGGTAAGTCATGCGCGTAGGTAATTGACGCGGTGATGCTGTATACGGATCTAAGACTACTGGAGCAGAGTAACCCGGCGACGACCTTCTATCCCCTTTACTCACATGTAAATGATGCCACGTTCTTTGAGAGAAAGTGAAACAAAGAATCTCAATTGAGCTATTCTGTACTGGAGATATGCTCATATACACGGCACTCGCACTATATGTAGAAATTTTGTTTTCCCACAATAAAATCAAACTTGATTGGATCTTGCTTACTCTTGTAGCTAATTATTTACATTACATAGTATAGTATTATTTACATAAACAGACGTCATTTAATGAAAAATTTATAAAAAAAAATATTCAATAACATTCTAGCAAAACAGTATCGGATTTGTTATTTAAATATAGAGTAACGTCC
The DNA here is from genome assembly GCA_035583055.1 of Torymus tubicola. Classification (NCBI taxonomy): domain Eukaryota; kingdom Metazoa; phylum Arthropoda; class Insecta; order Hymenoptera; family Torymidae; genus Torymus; species Torymus tubicola. The sequence continues at coordinate 2,664 of JAWWEQ010020511.1, forward strand.
TCTGTATATTGTATCACCGGAAACTACGAGCAAAAGAGAATAACTTCAAGAAAATATCTGGACATCCTGCGCTCAACAGAGTAAAATAAAAAATATATATTTATCATTATTGAAAGAAAAACAGTTTCATAATAAGAAACCAATAATATATAATTAACGAATAAAAAATAGAAGTTAGATACAATTTGATAAATTTAATTAAAAATAATTTAATAAAGATGTCTGATTAAATGTATGAAACATCAAAATTCATAATGCAAAATAATTTGTAAGTAAAAGTATTTTCATTTAGATTTTCAACATTTAAATTCAAAGCATAAATCAGAAACAAATATGGGCTAATTGACCGTAAAAGTAAACAAAAATAAAGTTTAAATAGAAACATACAAAAGATAATTAAATACAACAATTTCAAAATATTGTAAACATGATTTATTAGGTGGCAACCTATTTTAACGAACAATTTATATAAATATTTTTTTCAATCATAATAATTTATATTAACGATATGCATATGAAAAATTCTTTAAAACGAGTTTCTTCTAAACGTAAATCATTTCACCAGGTAAAGTCGCACCAAACGAAAATGAGAAATAATTTTTTACCAAATGAATCAATATTGACTCCTATTAAAATTACACGAGTTTAAAGTTAAGCATAAAATACACAAAATACCGTGAAAAGGCACAAGAATGTTCATTTTTGCATCCGGTAGAAAGCAAATTTATGTTTAAAAAGGAGTTATTACCCAGTGTTTACATTTTCTTTATATACAGGATCGTCTAGAGAGTCAGAGAATTTTTACTAGGTTTGCTTCGGAAAAATATTATTAATTATTTGTACCCAACTGTTTGATTTTACGAAAAAATACAGCTAAGTAAAATTAAATTGAAGTCTTCTCTAATAAAAGAAACGTCAAGGACTTTTACATTATTAACTTTTTGTATAGTAAATAACAAATTTCCTATTTTTATATAACTTTAATTCATTTGTTATACTCAGAGACTGCGGAAGTATGTGTAAACAGGCAAATAAATACGGGTAGGTGATTACACATATCCGAAACTCCAAGTCCCTCACTCGAACCCTTCTCCCCTACCCTCTCTCTCTCTCTTTACCTGTGATTGCTCGCGCGGGCAATGATCGCCGTATTAATTATTCGTGATTCTGGAGGACGCTTGCTCGTACGCTTGCCGGGAGTGCAATATCTCAGGCAAAGGAAAGCATCTCGAGTACGTCTCGAGATATACTGATGGTTAGCTTTCGTCGTCGAGAAATGCGCGTCGTTGAGGTGAAGCTGCCCTCGAAACGTAGATGAAGGTGAAATCCTCATATCTAGACTACTGTTTACTATTCTGTGGATTACTATACTACTACTCTCTTTCCCATTGAGAATTAATTATAGCGTTATAGAGGACAGGAAGGTGCTTCAGGGGTAAGCTGCGCGTGGCTCGAGTCTGTTATGTAGCTGTAAAGTTCATCCATGACATTGTAGGTCGTAGAGTAAGAGCTGGTAGTTTAGTTTCACTTTAAATTTGTAAAAGAAACATTATATTTATTTTAGTATCGTTAATCATCATTAAAATTACATTTAATTAACAAATTAAAAATGGTAGATTACTTCTCACTAAATCAAGGGTTCTACTACTTAAACGTACCGAGTCTATACATCTTAACTTAATAAATATGAATTTGAAACATTTATATCTATTGGAAAATGTAATATACACTTGTTTAAAATTTGTTTTAAAACTTATTTATACCATTGTATACATTTAACGACGAATGTTTATACGGAAATAGAATGTACTTATTGTCCATCAACGTGAAAAATATTTCTGTCAAACTTTTGGCTTGGTTGACGGAAGGTTTACATTTACGTGAGCCATGAATAATAATTTATTACATTATTAATAGTTTTGGCACACTACATATGAAGGCATTATTCAGTCAGACTTTATCCCTAGCCATTGCGGAGATTAGCAAGCATTTCCTTTTAATTTTGTAGCATGTTTTGGTTCGTGTACGTATTATTAATTAGTAGGTATATTAAATTTTGATGAATACTTTCTATGAATAATGTCATAATCTTTTACAATGATATATGTGTAATAAAGTATAATTAAATCTTCAATTAATACTCCGTAATCCGTACATTTGGAGATATATTAAGTCAATATTTAATACGGTACGTGGCAAACTTTTTTACTATTTATAATAATTTGATTTTAAAATAATGCTTAAAAATGACATTTATTAAAAAAAATTATTTTGTGAGAGAGTGACGTGCACATATTTTAAAATAAAAAGAAAATGAAACTAGACTATGTGAGCTTCCATTACAAGCAGTTTATGTTGTCTGTTTATACTAGTTTATACGATTATTTTATGAAGCGAAAGAATCTTATTGCATTTAATATCTTTTTACTAAAAAGTGGTTGATATATACCATAATATACATCGTTTAATAGATATCTATACCCTATATTACCAAAGAAATTCATTTTAAAAAGAAGGGTTTTTATAACAAATACATTTATTAGAAAAGTGTACATTATATTGTAAGAGTATAAATTCGAAAGCTATTTTTCAAATTCATGGTGCTCATAATTGTTCCCTAAAACTCGGTACCACGGAAGTCAATCTAATCGTGACTTCCCGGGGATGCTGTAACTATACTACGTGTACGAATGTCGAATTCGCGCGCTCGAGCTCGACTTTTCCGCGAGTCGGAAAGGAAACAGACTCGCGCTATTTGATCGCAAGGCACGGCTACACAGAATGATCGTCGTCTCGGTATCTACGATTCAAGAAATGAAAAGTAGTCTTAGTTACATATAGAGACAAATAACAAGATCTATTCTCAAAACTTCTCAAATACACTAACAATACGCGTCACCTTGCGCGAAGACAAGTGTAGATTGCGGATCCGCCGCTCGACGCAGGTGGATCAATATAAGTATTTTCGACTGGGTCAATAGATGCAATACCAAACGCTTGCCGCTGCGAGCCGAAAATATAAAATAAAATTTCAATATATGAAAAAGTCTTATCGGAGAGGTGTGTACTCCTTTCGTCACTCACTTGCTAATCCGTTCGCTGCGTCAGACCTCCGGTCGACTTCGGTACGTGCAGGTTGAGTGCTAACTCCTATCTAGTCTTCAACTACAGCAACGCGTGCATTGCTCTACAATGACTTAGATTCGCGAACGTGCAGTTTATCAGCTAGAGAAAATCTGATTTAAGAATTCAATCGAGCCTGACTTTGCAACTGAGATACTCGCGCTCTTTTCGAATATATATGGATATAACAATTCCGCTCAAGATACACGAGTTTGTCGTGGCCACGAGAAGCAAAGAGATCAAAAGAATGCAAAGAACGGAAATGCGTATTTTCTTTGTATTTTATCCTCGAATCTCGTTTTATTAGTATATATATATATATATATATAAGTTGCTGTTTGAAAATAACAATAAATGATAAAAATTCAGAGCCGTTTTGTTGTAAAAATACTGTAATTTTAATGAATCGAAAAATAAAAAAGCTTTTTTTTAAAAGAAAACAAAAACATAGAAAACAAAGAAACATGTCATAGTATTTTGAAAGAACAATAGTATATTAAAATTTTAAAATAATTATGTATTCAAACGCAGTCAGGCCGTTTGATTTGATATAGGTTAGTGTTACATCTTCGCGTAAAAAGGAAAGAAGTGATAATAAATGTATTCGTTGTGGTATCCTCGCTGTGGTTGAGGCGAACGCTCTTCTCTCTGAGGCTGGTGGGCTCCCTTCCGCGACGACTGCTGGCGACTCACTGACTGTTTTAGTATGGCGGATCTGGCGCGGATTGCCAGAATTGCAATCGTATGTCTCCCCGTAGCCGGTGTTAGTTGCCGCCAGAAACAGCGTGAGAATGCTGGACAGCGGACACCTACAGTTTGCTGATGTTAAACCCGCAGCATGTGCTCGGAAGAATTATATAAAAATTCTTCCTGGCACGCGCCGGGACATAACAGTTAGATGTAAGCGACGTGACAGAGATTGGTTATATATATGCACACTCCCATGTCAACTGTTCCAAGCGTAGCAGTTATTACTGCTATGTAGGCTTGCGAGATTTTTTCTCAACCCTAATCGAAAGGACTTGTAAAAGGTGAGGCCCAGGGCTTAGGAGCAGTAGGTTGTCAGGGAGCGTGGTCGCCTGAAGAAGAGCAGGCCCTTTGTATATTTTTAACCGGACTGTCGCGAGATAGTTAGGCGGTCGGCGACGCTACGAGCGCGAGTATAAATTAAGATAGACTTAATGTGCACAAATATGTCTATAAAGAATATTCTTGGCGTAGGTTTTCATATAAGTATTTTTCCTACGTCACAGGCGACGGTCTGGGCGAATGCGAGAGTAAACACGTATTTGTTTAGGTTCAAATTGTATATTGGAAAAAATGGAAAACCCGTTGTTAATTATTTTATGACTGAGACGACTATAGAGTCGAATGCATGAGCCAGGTCAAGGGCGCACATGACGTGCGCGTGCTTGGGCTAGCGTTAACCCTTTTTTATGGCCGTGCGAAGATTAACAACGGGTCCAGTGTCGCAGGGAAATACAGAATATTTTCCATCCAGATAAAAAGGCATGTGTGCATCGAACTCGAAGCGAGTATTTTATATTTTCCACCTGGTGAAAAGCGTTTTCACCAATCGCGTGAAGGTAAGAAAATGGGCGATGAAAAAACCCCTTGTGAATCGACTGGAGTGATAACGCAGCGGCGTTCACTTCGAATCCGGACACGACATCGATCAGTTTGTGAACATTGAATTTCCAATATACATTTTTAAAAGTGAGAAACCAGTCTGAAATTATTAATCTTCTTCCATTCTTATTCCTTCCACACCTTTAACATTCATTAAGAACATCATATATGCACAAATATTTGAAAAAGAATTGGCCGTGTTGGACGAAAAAGTTATTTATTCTTTTATCAAATTACTTTTTCCATTTCTTGTCAATTTATATTTTCATTGATGATTTAGATCTTGAATGTTGTAATTTAAGAATTAATCAAAGTTATATAATTCTGGCACTCTATAGTGTATATGTGTATATATATATATATATATTAGAATTACTTCAAACAATTACTCATAGTAATTAAACGATTAACCACTGTTTTCCTCATTAAAACCTAACCGAATTCTCTTCCCGTTCTCTTTCCCAAAATCCGAATCCGAGAACGCCGCAGTCAAGTAAATCGCGTGTAGCTCGCGCCTCGACGCAGAAAAATGTTCTCGAACTGCAAAAACACCTGCACGCTTCTTTCGCTTGCGCGTGCTCGGATGGGGCGGGGGCAGCCGTACGAACAACATCAAGTTTCGTAACCAACTATATACGTGTGGATGAAAAGGGGGCAGAAGGAAGGCAATTATTAAGTTTGATAAACAAAGCTCGGCCTCCCGTTTGCTTCGGTTTCTCGAGGCTGCGCAGCTGCTCATCGAAATCAATTAAAGGGGTATACGACGACGAGCGTGCAGCGGCATTTGGGAAAACATCGCGTGTGCCTATTGATGAGGCTCTTTAGCAGCGTGGCGCAGACGCGATTTTTTTTTCTCCGTACAACCCTCTTTTCCACGCCGGCCTTTCTGCCTCGGTGGCACGCACGCGAGGGCAGCTTGGCTATAGCAACCTGTCGGTGAAATTTATTGCGCTGCCGCGCCTCCTATCCCGACAGAGAACGTCTTCCTTGGTGCGTGCATGTATATGTCTGTATATATTTTACATACACATATTCACCTACACTAACGCTACAGACACATTTTAGATGGTACGATTTTGAGCGCGTTGCAATTTTTCTCACGCCGGTTGGGGTGTATATCTTTCGGCCAATTAATAACGTCGCTGCGGTAAATAACGCTGCAAATGGACAGACTGCTAAAGGCTTGTTTATTCTTTGAGCGTCGGGGAAGTTTCGCACCGTAGTCGACGTATCATGGAGGTTCCTCCATTGGTCTACACGCATAAGATAGTGTGCGTGAAGAAGCATCAAAAGGAATTTTTAATTACCATGCAATTTATTTTACGTTATTTTTCTAGTTACGAAAGGTCATCTATAATGAAATTTTTCTATACCATCTTGTATGTTTGCAAATGTTTACATTTACTTTGATTAGAGAATATCATCTAAATATTTATTAAACGGAAGATACTTTGTTGACCACTAAAGGGCATCTGCTCATTATGCCGTAGATTTCATTTATTATAAAACTGAGAAAAAAGAGCCATGACTATTTTAATTTCAATTATCAAAGTGAATTTTAATATTAATTAATTGTGTGTGTGTATGTGTGTGTGTGTGTGCGTGCGTGCGTGCGTGCGTGCGTGCGTGCGTGCGTGCGTGCGTGCGTGCGTGTGTGTGTGTGTGTGTGTGTATATATATATCTTATAATGCATAATGAATTACAGCGAAAATTGTATTTTCAATAATTTAAAGTGGTTATTATATTTCTCGGTATCAATTACTTTCACATATGAACCTTTTCATTGCTGATAAAAAATTTGTATAATGTGTGCGTTGCAGTCGTAAAAATATGAGGGCAGTACATGAGAGAGGGAGGGGGGAGAGTGGGACAAAGGGAGAGCGCGAGAACGAGAGGTGGCGCAGGGGAGAGGGAAGAGGAAAAGGAAAGGGGCAGAGAATCTGTACATGGAAGTACCTAGGCGTTAACATGGAGAACAACCGAGTTCAGTGGAAAGTGCAATTCTGGTATGTTTGTTTGTGCAGGTGGTGTATAGGTTGAAACATCTTATAGCGAGGTGCTAGAATTATGCTTGACTCAAAAAATTTTTGAGTTAATTAAAATTTATAGGGACTAACGCAATTCTTTGAACGTTTGTAGGGTATTTATAATTATATATAATTCGCATGGTGATATATGCTATATGCTTTATTTCTTAATTATAAGCTTATTTACGTGGAAGTCCTTAGAAATTTTGCAGATTCTCAATTTTCAATATTAACTTAGGATACTAAATATTTTATAATATTAACAGCTCTATAATTTTTCAAACGCTATTTATTGTAAATTTGTTTGATAATTAAAATTAAGATAAGGTAAAGCGGGGGAAGATGCCACGCTTAAGGAAAAAAGTGAAATAAAAATTTCAAAAATTAATGAAATATCATTTTTATAACTGAAATGTACAAAGAATACAATAAACTAATAAATACATAATATAATTCGTCGTAAAAATTCCATTAATTATTAATCAATAATAATTGAAATTTATGACACGAAAATGGCATCTTCCCCAACAGTGCGGGGAAGATGCCACATACTTATAAACAAGATTTAACTTATATTAAACCTGAACATATAATAACAAAAAATTATTTTGTTAAATAAAATAAATACTTTTAATGTTTTTTTGACAAAAAAATAATAAATTTCACTTTTTACAGACGAGACAAAAACAACTTATACAACAGTCTTCGTGCATCCATGATTTACATTATCCACATTGGATCCAATCACATTTCGGCGCCTTTTTCTTATAAAAACTGATTCTACAATATGGACAAAAGTCATTAAAAGTTTCTTCTTCGTCTAAGAAGTCATCTAAGGTGGCATCTTACCTCGCTCTTTTTTGCGACATCTTTCCGCAATTGGCTGTAAAGTAAAAAAATGACTTAAATTTGAAAAAATTATTTTTCTACGTTTTAATGGTGGTGGTTTATTGAAGTTTATGAAATTATCTAATTTACGTCTTTTTTTGTTTTAACGATATTATAAACCAAGCTTGAAGAATGACGTTTGAACTTGTTAAAAATTTTAAATTGAGAGTTATTATAGTTTCATAATGACTCATTGAAAGTTACGTATTGGTAGCGGAAATCGTGAAAAAAGTCGGATTTTTATCTGCTTAATACAATAGAAGATTATAATCAAGATAATTTTAATTTTCACCTATAGTCTTCATTCCCGTTTCTCGGGCTACCAGATTCCTGTTCTGTTCTGATGTGGCTTTATTCCAACCACCATCAGTTGAATCTTATACAGCTTCCTGGAATTATTTTAAGATTAATTAATTATAAAGGTCAGCATTATAGGTATTGGATCTTCGGCACAGTTTCCTGACATTGTGAGTTCTCGCTCAAGATGATAAGATTAACTGCTTTCTCTGGTGCACCGACATCAGTACCTCTCCTTCGTTCTACTTAGTTTATTCTCTTGACTTCCCTGTATCAGAGCCGTCAACTTAAATGAATAAATCTTACTGATTTAGTATCACAATATCAGCTGTCTTAAGACAGGAGTATTCCTTAAACATTCGTTGAAAGTTGAACGGCGAAGGAGTTAGTACAGTGGTATTAACTACATGACTTTGTCATGACAAGAATTCGTCGAAACACGCATGAGATCGATCATCACATGTTTTGAGGAGCGTTTGCTCAATTTTCAAACGTTCTTTTTTTATAGAAGAAGAATCATTCACCGAGTACCATTAGACAACGTTAAAGACTTTACTATAGGGATCTTAAGTACTAAGTTGACTGCATCAGAGGAGGTGGATGGAAGGGGAGTTTATCATGTTGGTAATACCAAATTTTTCTCCATATACATGCTTCAACATTGTAACATTCTTGGTGTTTGGGCTGTTGAATCTTTAGTTTGACGAATCATCTTTAATGATTCTATTTAGATTCATATTAATAGACAGATGAGCCTAAGATTGTTATGTACCTTGCATTCTTTTCATTCTTCCATACTTCTGTCTTTGCTTCTGTCTTCCATGTACGTCATTACGAATATTACAGCGTTAATAGTTTTTGTCCATAAACTTCTAGATTTGTTACAGGATATCCACTTTATTAACGGAGAAACAATGGAGAAATTATTATATGAAGTGTACAGAAATACTCATAATGAAAATGGGCTAATTGATTTGTAGTTCTTTGTAGCTCGTATTTAATGTTAAAAATATAATTTCATATTAATATCAAAGTATATTTTACTATAATAAGTTTAAATATTTATTTGAATATTTTTATAATTGGTACTACCTTTGAAATGATATTAGTAGAACTGTTCACAAAATGTTATAATAATTATACTGTATAAATATAAAATGAGTAAATTATCATATAAAATTTATAAATTGGCAGTCATTTAGAAAAGTAACAGAATGTCTACTTTAAAAAAGGCTGTGAAGATTTAGTAAATACTAAAATTGTAAAAAAAAATTGCTGACTGTATGGTTTAAACTTCATCAGAGCGATGTTGTAGCAGATAAATATTTATATTTTGAAGCTATAAATTATTAATTTTCCAAATTATTATTATTAAAAGATCCAAATGGGGTTAAGATTTTGTTGTTATCTCCTGAGAAAAAATATTGTTAAATAATACATATTGTATAAAGAACTCTTCCCTTAATCAAATAATTCTGAGTTGGTTAAACAAAGTTTGAAAAAAACTAAAATAATTTCATTTACTGTGGTGTTTAGGTATCTGTTTTAAAGTAATGTAACTTTCAAAAAGTTTTTGGATTTTTTCTTCATCTATATTTTTTGTTTGTTGGGATGCAACAACAGCATGCTTACTTATTTTTATTTAAAATAACAAAAATCCGCAACTAACAAAATATCGACATCACTTTTAGTAAAAATATACGGACGCAACTAAAACAATAAACTTTTGTACGTTCTAGGTCATTTTAAAATAGTACAAATTCATCGAACAAGTAAAATTTGAGGACCAACATTTTGTTTAATTACATCGTACTACTTAACGAATGAACTGGAGGGTGGGTTTATGATAAATGTTAAGTATTATTGGTTGATTTTTGTTAGTGTAACGGTGGACGAAACTTCGCTCATGTGATTATTGATTTAGAAAAATGTATTTGGATCGCATGGCGTATCAGTGGCTACATCAACCAATAAACCTTAGCATTTATCAAAAATATACGCTCCAGCTCATTCATTCTTTGAATCCGAACAAATGCAACTTTTTATTATAAAAATAAGTGTCGTTTTCAATGAAATAGTGTATATATGTGCTAGTAAATTAATAGTTTTCCCACTTTTTGGAGAAACTTTTAGTAATTTATCTTTAAAAAAATGTAATTTGTTTTATGTTTTAATTTATAGTATAGTATAGTATTTTATTTATTGTAAAAAAGATGATTTACAAATATGACTAATACATAATGACAGAAATCACGGAAATCGCATGCATTGTTCTTAATACGTAAATAGTTTAAACTTTTACGACTCGATTACAATATGACGAAAGGTATACGATAAATTCAAATTAATATTATAATAAGTGAAAATTAGATTTACTCATTACGTCTCTTAGAAGCATTTTAAGAATTGTTCATAACGTTTCCATGAGCTATTTTAAGAATTTTTCATTAAACTCTCGACTCATGATTGGTTTCTATTGTTAGTTTTGTTTTTCATAAAGTATTTAGTCAGATAGATAGATAATTTAAATGCAATAACATTGGCTGACGAAATTAACAGTAATGCAGCGCCCGCATGTTTGATATTCTGTTTACTGATATGATGCGCATGTTTCTGCAAATTGTACTAATTCACTTCTATTCATAATGTCAAATACACAGTCTTCCGCTAACATTAAATAATTTTGATTAATGTCATTGCACGAATCTATTATTCATTTAACAAGAATTCAATCAACATCTGCACACTTTAGCAACAACGATACAATGAAAGTGACAGTTCAGCCCCTGTTCTTTTTTACATGACAATAATGATGCACGCAAATCCTTTATTGAGCACGCAGGTACTGTAACGTCGAACGTGCTATAAAAGAGCCCGCGGGAGAAACGACTGTGCACGGCGCGAGAGCTACGAAATGAGGTAAAGGAAGACAAAGCGATGAATCAATGGTTCATAAAAAGACCTCTTAAACGTGTGTGTGAGCACGGGACGCGCGGGATTCACGTACGCCGATTCAATGCTCGGCGTGACCCGGCCGTGAAAAATAATGGTACTCTAAAGTTGCCGCCAAAAAAGCGAGCGCAGCGTACTACCAGCGTTATGGTTATATATATATGCGGAGCTCTTCGCACAATGTCGTTAAAGAGGGGCCAGCGTAAATACGGAATTATTAGCATGAAGCCATCAATCACGCGCTCCTGTTTATGCCATCAATGTGTGCATATGTGTGAATGTATATGTATATGACCAATTTCACAGAACTTTTAAATTTAAGATTAAAATAAAATTAAACAATTTTGAAGTTAAGTCTCAAATTTACAAAATACTGTTATCATTTACGAATTCAATTATTCACCCTTTATCATTATTTAATTTCGTGAATTATTTTAAGTTTAACTTCATACTTATCTAACTTCTAAAGGAATTACCACTCTGGAAAAAAGTCTAAAAGGTTTTTGATTTCTTGTTTCATATTAAGTTATTTTCAATCGCTTGATTCGGACCCATTGTAGATTATTGTTAGCAAAAATTTATACCATCAGGATGTAAGAGGAAAATAATCTCGAGAATAGCTCATATGCATAGTAGCATGTACATGCTACTAGAATTTATGTGTGCGAGTACAAAAAAATCATTGTGGGCACAATGTGAAAAAAGATTAGCGTATGTATAATATCATATGACCATGTAGGACTGCGTACGATGTTACGATTGTAAACAAAACAATAAAAAGTCTTGAAACTAAGATTATATTCACATACGCCGTAAAAAAAATAAAATTATTATGTATACCAAATCAGTCAAAGATTACCAAACATTATTAAAAGAAATTTATAGAACATATCTTTCCCTGCTAAAAATTCTTCTATCACGAAATGGCCAGAATCTTAACAAATGGGTAGGAAAAGTGGCCAGTTAATCGTCAGCGATGAAACGCTTTTTCTCTCATGATATGCCCATTTCATAGATTGGCACTAAAATGATATAATCTTCAAAATTTTTTTTTAATTTTTCTTACAAATTCGACATTAAATTGAATGACATATAACTTTAAGTGATAGCTTTCTACAATATAAATAATATATGAAAGTCAGAAAAACATTTACGATAGCCCTTTTAGAGATATTTCGAAAACTATCTTTTTTGTCATTATTTTCTATCTCTCTCCCTCTTCTCCAATATAACTAGACTTTTACTATCCATTTTCTAACTAAAAAACTGTCTAACTTTAAAACCTCTTAAATAGATAAAAACTAGCCAGTGTCAATCTACGATAAACTCATTCTATTTCTCAATCTAGAAAATGGTCAAATAATAGGAGAAAAAGCGTTTCATCGCAAGCTAGAATTTAGAAAAAAGTAGTATCTATTATGTAAAGCATAATACGAAACGAAACATTAAAATAAAAACAAGATAAGTAAAATATTTTATTCAAATTTTATGATATGAGTAAAATCTTTATTATAACAAAACTTTGTTTATTGTATACACTATTTTTACTTATTCCTTATTGTGTTTGTTTTGCCCGTATCTCACTTATGTACAAATTAGTAATTAAAAAGTATAATATTTTTTTATAAAATTATAAAATTCAAATGTGTATTATGAATTTCTCCGATTAATTAAAAAATTTTACAACCTTGTTTTTGGCAATCCAAAATATCAATTAACGATATTAAACATCTACATTTCTCAATGATCAATTCAACCAAATTTTCAAATATTTATCTGAAAATTTAACTTTTTATTATCTGATTCAAATTTTTTAATTTTTCTGTATTATAAAAGTTAAAATTGTTAGATCTAAGTATAATGAACTGTTAAACGATAAGACCTGTTTATCAGTTACAGCATATTTTCATTCATCGTCGAAAACTACTACTAAAGCAAAATGATATATACTTGAAAAATTCCAGCAATAGGAGTTCCTACATTCTATTAATCTTATTTCATATAAAACACTTTATTTGTTAACAGTGCCATGCATCAATCGCGACAGATTGAACTGATTTAATTGGATTCATCGACCGTCTAACTAAATAGTGCGGATATTTGAACTGCCAGGTCGGCTTAAAAATTCCGACGTTGCGCTCTTTTTTCGAGCGGCATTAAATGTCGAACTATGATAATAAAAGAACGAAAGAGCAAACGAGAGAGAATCTTTGTTCTTCAACAGAGCAATGGCTTGCAAAATCAGGGTAATGATTCGCCGCGGTTGCTTACTTTCGCCATTACGCACACCTCGGCTGATTAGCGATATGCACTCATCCTCTGAAAATAGAATCAAGAGTCCGCAAAAATTTTAAGTAGTGGGAGGAGTCAAGTCATAAGAGAAAAAGAGAGTGAGAGAGAGAGAGAGAGGGGGGAAAGGGGGAGAGGAACAGGAAGCGAGGGAAACCCACCCGGACAATAATTAAGCAGATGATACCGCTGACGCTAATTAAGAGCACCTCTCTAGCTACGATACCAAGCTTCCGTTTTCCGCTGGCGCAGTCGGCTAAGTAAACTTCGACGGTAAACTAACGGCCGATAATCTTCTGGAAACTTTTAACCACGAAATAGAGCGTAGCAGAGAACTCTTACACATCGCCGAATTCTAATCCAGCAGCAGACGGAAATTTCTAGAGTGTTATTATTTCGATCTCTCTACTCGATTCCGAAAAGCACTTATGAGCGTTCAAGTATTAGCGCAGTTTACATGCGTGGAAAAAAGGAAATAGGGCAGAGAAAAGCCAGAGAATGTACATGTTATACGCAAAATTTATTAAAACGAATTTACAACGTGTCTTTAAACATTCGGTCTTTCGGCTTCTTTACAGAGAAAGATTTTTCCATATTGGAAAAATTTTTTCAAATAAAAAATGTTTAGATATAGAATTGGGTAACATATCACCGAATTTGGCCAAAACGCACATTTTATACGTTTGCATCTTACAAGATTAATACTTGATTAAAAGCATTACCATTTTTTTAGTTCTATATTTAGTATACTTGAAAGGCTTTCATATAATTTTTTTCAACGTATTTTCAGAAGGATATAGAATTATTTCAAGTTATCTCAATTATTCATATCCTCTCCTATCTTAAAAAATGATGGATTTGTTGTGAAATCATTTTATTCGTGATTTGATTGGTGGAAGTAATGGGTTGCTAGGTTACAAAAACAAAAGTCGCGCGTAAAGCGCGCTTAGAGATAACTAGTTATTACAAGATCACCAATAAGGTATAAGTATGCGCTTTGAACGATTTTTTTAAAAAGAATTTTAATAGAATTTTTTTACCTTTTACAAATGAAATTTTGTTAATTTAAATATAGTTCAATTTTTTAAATATATCCATTCAGCTCTTCACGTATCGTACAAAACAGAATCAATTTGTTCAAAAACGGTGGTGGGGAGTACAGATTGCACCATTGTAAATATCTTTCAAAGAATTTGCGAAAATTCGTGTTCATCATTTACTGACAAAAGGTTTGCAAATACATGGATCATGAAAATTAAGAGAAATATCCAGGAAATGTCAAAAAAATTAAAATATGCAATTTTTATCGTAATTTATTGTCATTTTATTTAAATTATTAGTAATATAGGGAAGCTTTCGTAAGAAATCAGTTAGCGCATGTAGGCGACTTTCTGTTCACATAAAATGCCCTCTGATCAACTTGCTCATAATCATGCGTTGAGTCTCCCGAAAAAAAACTAAATGCATATATCGGGTTTTTTCTCCCTTTTCTTTCTGTTTTTGCTTTGAAATGTTTTTTTTACGAACAGAAACTGGACTTAAACGACAGAGCATTTTTTTTAAAACTCCAAAATTTCAAGTTGAAGAAATGAATGGTTGATCGTATTCCCCGCATTATTTTATTTTTTCATACATGAAAAATATCTGCAAACAATTTTTTACTATTAATTTTTCATAATAAATTCATATTCTATTTTATTTATTATAATTTCATATTTATTTTTTTTTGTCTCTGAACGTAATTAAACAGGTCAGTTCTCAATTTGAGAATTTTTAACTTTTTGGATAAGTACATGTAATTTAAAGGTTACTGATAATGAAAATCGTTTTAATTATTTCTCGTTTTAATGTATCATTTTTAATTCATGATTTGTTAAATTTTTACCCATTTTACATAAACTTCAAAATTCGATCTTTTATTTACAGACAATAATTCTTGATGTTTATAAGCCATAAGAGAGTTCTTATTTAACAATGATTTTCAATTTTTAAATAAGTACGTTTTTACTGTCCAAAATAATACAGAAACATAAAAAAACGTACTTTTCCGAAAAATTGAAAATTCTTCTTTGAATAAGGACTCTTTTGACTTATAAATCTAAAGATTGAGAGGATTGATTGATTTTTACTCTTGCCATTTATAGATTTACGCTTCAAAATATTCTCCGAAACGAAGAGAATAATCTTTTTTTCGAAAATAGGTCGAATAGTTCAGAAGTTACAATCATTATACACACGCATATAGACACACATACGCACACAGGCTCGAATTTTTCATCACACTTATAAAGCTTCTTCTTTGAAAAAGCAATATTTTGTTTCGCTTTTCAACTTCAATTATGGCCTCTTTCTTCACACCACGTCTCATATTGTATACCGTTTTGATCAGTTACTCGGAAAAAATAATCAGTAAATTCTAAATTCCCAATAGTTGATTTGACATTAAAGTGGCAATTTTGTTTTATTTTGAAAAATATCAGCAAAATTTTCATTTTGAAATATAGAATCTCTATCTTTCTAAGAATACAATTTCTATTTTCAGAAAAATGAAATTATTACTTCACTAGTACAGTTGTTTTTACAGTTTTATTCTTTTCGTGCAAATATCGTGAATAATGTTAGTATATAATGCATCTTCTTCTTCATTTATTCTCGCCAAACGGTATGTCTATTACCTCTATACATACACACACATATCAGTTTCTTTTATTATACACTCACGAATATCTTTCTTTCTTTTACGAAAGAATCTGCAAGAGTAGAAACCATTTGTTTGCGCGTGCGTCTGCAGCGTGTAATTAATAGCGGTTAGCGTATGATACGTTTTCTCTGGCGCTGCACTCACCACTACTGCCGACGAAACGAAAAAATAATAAATAAATAGAGCCCAGCGAAAAGGGAGAAAAAGGATGACGCTGAATCATCGTGGAGAGAGAGAGAGAGAGAACCCAAGCTCCTGCGATTCGATGAAACGTTCTCTAGCTGCCACATTTCTCCTTCTTTCCGCCCGAGGAGAAGGCGCGGCTGGACAATTTCTACCAAGATTTATCGGTGCTACGGGTCGTCCACAGTATTGGTCGCGTCGATGGAATGCTGTAGGTTTATGCTTACGCGTGCAAAAGACGAATGGCCCGTGAAAGAGACGACCCAATGCTCGTTTCGCAGACCGTTTGAGTTCATGTATTTATGATGGTTTATTGTATTGATGGTTTAGCCCAGTCGCATATACGTTCAGGTTGAACATAAGATTATTTGAATTTGTCTGTTTGTTTCTCTGTTGTGAGGGAGTTTCAGATCTATTTTGTTCACTATTAATACGTAAAATCATATGATGCATATATAAATGGAATCGTATAAAAATGTACACACTTTATTTAAGTTACGCATGTATAGACTTATGATTTCTTTTAATAATTAATACCCTGTCTTTTTTAATTAGTTATTGTTGATTTAGTTATTGAGTTTTCAAGATTGAATTCTCGAGTTTGAATATCTAAAACTGAATCCTATATAAAAAGAGATGGATTTGAGATTGTCACCTCTAATGATTGTGATTGGTTGATTTGAAATGGACGTGTAAAATTTGATTGGCTGACGATAGGACGCGCTGCGCGCATCGACACTGCTAGTATAATTTATTAATATTTATAAAAACTAAATTTTAAATTAAAACTATAGTAAAAATTAATAATCATAACAAAAAATTCTTTAACTAATATCTTCAAACCGCATGAAAAAAACAAATAAAAAAAACAAAAAAAAAACAACTGATTACGAGAAAAATGAAACAAATCTTTGCTTGAATGATTAATACTTCTGAAATTTTCAAGAGAAGCCGTTAATTGTACCACAGGAGTGCAGACAGCGTGAGACTCTTGTGTAGGTGGACGTGCAGAACGATATTATTTGTCCGAAGTATCATTATTTATACACCTGCTTCGGGTAACACCTGATAAGTCACCGGCCGGTTCCGGCATCATTAATCTCAGCCTCGCTGAGAGTTTGCGTTTCCACGCTGATTAGTCCTGCGTGGGCGTGCAGCCCCTTTGAACGAGTCTAGCAAAAGAGTAGGAAGAGCGCAAAGGATGATGATTGTGTCTCACGCAACAACGATAGCTGTGGGACGGCCTCAAGATAGATGCGTATATATTATACAAAAAGGGGAAAATCTGTACGAGAGAGAGAGAGAGAGCGAGAGAGGGGCGAAGGTAATCGTGCATTCGCTAAGTATAGAAAAAAGGTGTAGTCCGAGATCGCCGGAACAGAAGGAAAACCAGCTAGCGAGGGAAGTAGTAGGATTGGTGGGAAAAAGGAAAATTGAAAAGCGAAAAGATCTCTTGTGCGTGTTTTATATATGTGTTATTATATAAGCCCATGCTGGCTCCAAAATCGTTTCTCATCTTTCAAAGCACGAGCATCAGAGAAAAAACGAAGAGAAGGTGGAACCTATATATCCACGCACGCAGGTTGGAAAATTAAAGGATTCACTGGTTCGAGAAGCAGCGTGAAAGAAAATCATAAATAAATAATGAAACTAAAAAATGTTCGTATATTTGCACTTTATGTATATATATATATATATATATGTCAGTGTGCGTGTAGAAGAGCGGCCGGACGGCAAATTTGACGTGAGGAAATATTAAGGGGCGTATCCTTTGACGCGTTTGTTGCCACCCGCAAGCGCGCAACCACCGTGGCCAGTAGCAGCGGCAGCGGTGCGCGCGCGCGCTATACCTTGGCTTCTCTCGTTTTGCACGCAGCGTGAAACAATATTTCCGTAATGTTATTCTCCGTGTATTCAAACGCACGCGAGAGAGCGCGCGCTGTAGTAAATGAGATACCTGCCATGAGTATGATCATTTTTGCCGCTGGTTTGCAGTGTTGTTTTGAAACAAATATTCAACGCTATTTGGCTTTAATAGAAGCGTCCCATGTATAGGGATATTGCGCAAGAAGTCGATGAAAATTTTCTCAATATACCGGGGAGTCTTGCGTTTTTCATTGCGGTATTTGTTAAATGAATAGGAGAAGTTGGTACATTTTGAAGCCATTTCGTAACATTTTTTTATCTTCGAAAAAGAAGGGAAAAATGTTCAAAGTTACAATTTGCGAAAATCCCTTTGAGACGTGTAATTCTGTTGCGGCGGTTCACTCTTTCTCGATGCCATGGCAACAAAGTGACGTCACGGACAATTTTTCGTGAGCTGTATCATCCTTTTTTGTTTTAATATCGCGCATATCATATACGTGAAATAAAGTGAATTTTCAAAGATATATTTCAGTGTCACCGTAGTAGAAAATTTAACTTACGGTTTATAAAGTGTTTGTAAATTTTTAAATTGAAAACGTCACTATTATTGTGTCACCATTGTCAACAAATAATAACTTGTGAAAATTTTATATAATAGATGATTTCAGATATAATCATAGTATTATTAAAATTTTGATGATATAGTCATCGTTAAACGCACTTCTATGTGAATAACTAGCAATGATCACTTGATTTCGATCAAGATATATAATATATTAGATATAGATTGATTCTTTGCCACATCAAAAGATCAAAAAATAGATTTCCTTGAAACTTTGTGAAAATATTCTATTCGGTGTACCGGATGCTGGTTTATTTTCTTAGATTTTCTAAAATTAAAATATTTTTGAACCCAGTTAACAATTTTAGCATTTGTTTAATTTATAAATCCTCAGAAAAGCATTGTTATCGATAGACACTATAGGCATAAGAATAGTTATTTTGTAAAATTTTTTCAATTTTTTAATAAAAATACTTTTAAAGCCATCAGTATATGCTTTCACTTACATATGTACAAATGAAATATTAAAATTTAGAAAACTGAAAGTCTGATCCGGTCTATCTCTACCAAAAATTTATGAAGATACCTCTTTACTGTACAAAAATGTCCGTATGAGTTTCAGAATGATTTACGATCATTTGGATGTAGAACAATTCACCCACTTTCTCTTTTTAATTTTACACAAATTTAAAAAAAATCTTAAATTCTACGAAAAATTACATGAAAAAAGTGTATGTAAGATATTTCAGATTTTCGCTTCCTTCGTGAGTTGAAAAATAAACAATTGCGGAATTTTAAAATGAAATATTCTATTAATTTATATAATCTATTTTTGACATCTCGATTTGATAGAGAATCAGCCATATATATACACATACATTGATAAAATATTTTAATAAACTGTATAATCAAAAGAAATTTATATTTACTAATTTCTCAATGACATCTCATACAAAAGACGCGATGACATTCAGTCAAATGAAATTTTCATTACACGGCTAAAACAAGACTTTCCTTGAACATTTTTTACACTTTTGAATGTTCGCCCGCTTACCTCTGCACCTACATATATATATACATACACATATCTTAATATGTACATGTACACAGAGGTACACGCGGAATACGCAACCAAGGCTGTGTGCTCAGCGGGGCGGCAGCAGCCACTGTTGCTCTCTCTCCCTCTCTCACTCCTCGCTTTAACTTGACCGCATACAACATAGAACATCCATCCGCGAATCAAGGGCCGTGTACGCGGCCGCCGCCGCCTTCGCCGCAGCGACGTTACCGCGAACCGAATAATTATTCGCGCTGCAATTGAGCGACCTGCTGTAGGCCATGTATACGAGCTGTGAACAAAGAGCATACCAAGCGCCCGTGCGCTTATATATCTCTCTATAACAGGCGGTCGCTGTGCTCCACTTCTTCTTCTTCTTCTTCTCTCTTTTTTTTTTAACGCAGCCCGCATCCTAGCATGACGAGCCCCACGCAGAAACAAGCGGACCAGACTTTCTGCGCGAGTCGCAAGCTCTGGCCGACCAAGCGCATATATATCGTGGCACAAAGCGAGGCGTGCGCGATTGTGGTCTCGGTGAATCGTGCAACCGCGAGTTTCTGTCTCCAGGCAGTATAGACGCATGTAAGCGAGAAAAACGTGTAACATGCGCGGGATTTT
Source organism: Torymus tubicola (assembly GCA_035583055.1). NCBI lineage: Eukaryota > Metazoa > Arthropoda > Insecta > Hymenoptera > Torymidae > Torymus > Torymus tubicola. The sequence continues at coordinate 22,857 of JAWWEQ010020511.1, forward strand.
CTTTCTTTCGCTTTAGCGCGGGCGCTTGCCCTGCTGTCTTAAACGGAGATGGCTTGATTAAAAAAGCTCGGCTACACACTGGGCACGTTTCTTCCGTTCTCCGTTCCCGAATGTAAAGCGACGCGTTGTGGGATTGCGCATGTGTGTTTGTGTGGAACGTACGTGCGTGTATCTGTGTACGAATAATTGTGCACATGTCTTTGCAATACTTGTTTAAAAGCAACGCTGTGCTACACCTGTCACCTTTTTCCTGCACCAAGTTGTTGCTTCTTTTTTTCGACGAGAGAACATGCGGAAAGGATCATTGCATGCTCCCGAGTTGTGCTAAATTAAAAGTTGATAGCACAAAGTCGCGGGATTTGGACGTGCGCGCGGCCGGCTGCGAAGCAAGTGAAAAAAAGGGGGTTACTCGCAAAGGGAATATTTCACGCGCTCGCGCACACTCTGCTGAATTTATGAACCTTGTTTATTGCTCTCTTTTTCTTTTTCTATTCGAGCATAAATTTTTTCCCTGCAAAAGATAAATAAAGGAAAAGAGAGAGAGAGAGAGAGAGAGAGAGAGAGAGAGAGAGAGAGAGAGAGAGATAGGATCGACACAAGTGACGGAATGTATACAACGCTCACAATGAATTTTTATAATGTCCAAAAGGTATCAAAAGGTTTAACCTTTCCTCTCGTGGGAGATTATTTTGATGCCACAAAGGAATATTAAAAAACGAAGATGAATAATTTGAAAAGATTCGTGGTTCAATGTAGAGTTCATAATTGGAAACAACATTTTTCCATTACTGAGGAATTTTAATTTGGACGTTTATTTGTGTAGCATATCAAAGAATCTAAAATGGCAGTAAACTATCAAAAATTATGCAATATATAGCAGGAAAAGTAGACTGGAATGATATATTGTCAATGTCTGATCCAATTAAACGTTGCCACTAATAAACTAATTAATAAGTTAAGGTATTGTGTAAATCTTGCAACTTATAGTATTAATAATAGAAAAAACCAAAGAAATTTTAAGCCTACAAGTAGATGGATCACAAAAGCAATCATGGTATCCTGCAACAAAAAAGAATTTTTATACAAAATTTGGAAATCATACCCAAACAACGAGGTGGCTATAAGAAGGAGTACAAAGATTATGTCAAGATACTAAATAAAATTATTTAGAATGCAAAGCTAATTTCGGATGGAAATCAAATTCAGCAAAACCGTAAGAATTTAAGAAACTTATGGAAAATAATTAACGAGAAGCTTGGTAAAAATACGCAGAAAAGAGTTCAAATAAATGAAATATACGACAAGAAAATGCAATTAATCATTAATCCTGAAGAAGTAGCGGAGGCATTGAAAGACTATTTTTGTGATATTGGAAGTGAATTAAGTAAAAAAATTCAGCAACCAAATAATAATTTTGTTGATAATCGAAAAGTAAATAACAAAACTATATTCTTAGCACCAACAAATTGCCATGAAATAACCAACATCATTAACAATTTAAAATTAAAAAATGGTGGAGTCGATAATTTAAATGTTAAAATGATAAAGACTGTATCACACTGTATCACGTCGTTATCACTCGTTTATATATTTAATCTAAGTATGCAAAAAACAGTTTGGCCAGACACACTTAAAAGAGCTGAAATAATACTTATACACAAGACAAGCAGCAAAAATCTAGCATCCATCTATAAACCGATTTCATTAACATCAAATATTGCCAAAATTTTTGAGAAAATGATTCATATTGGAATCCTCAACTTTATTAAGGAATGTAACATTATATCTAAAAATCAGTTCGGATTCTTAAAAAATAAAAGCACGAAAGACGCTTTAAATGATTTAACTAGCATGATATACAGTAAACCAGATAAAAGCTTTCCAATTGCAATCGCATTTTTAATCCTTCTAAACAAACTGTATAATTACGAAATAAGAGGTAATGCACATCTACTGATGACAAGTTACCTAAATAATAGACAACAGAGAGGTAAAATAAATGATTACAAGAGCGAACACAAGGTTGTAACCACTAGAGTCTCGCAGAGAACAATTTTGGGATCATTACTTTTCATACTATATGTAAATGATCTCTTGCTAAGTATGCCTGACAAAAGTATAATATCATATGCGGATGACACAGCTGTAATAGCAACTGCCAATAGCTGGAATGAAGTGGAAACAAACCTTAATATTAAATTAGAAAAAATCTCTACGTGGCTTGCACAAAATAAACTTTCTCTGAATATTGACAAATCGGTATATATGACATATTGAGTTTACAACAAAAGCTTTCCAGGAAATACAAATATCCAACTACATGGAAAACCACTCAACAAAGTTGAAAGTTACAAGTATTTAGGTATTATCATTGACCAGATCATGAAATGGGATAAACACATAGATGCGTAACAAACAAGACAAAATATCTGATTTTTATGTTCAATAAAATATCAAAATTCATGACAACAGGAATATTGAAAATGGTTTATTATATTTTCTTTCATAGCATAATAAACTATGAAATCATTATTTGGGGAAGTGCTTACTTAAATGCACTAAACTTAATTAAAAGAGTACAGATTAGACTATTGAAGATAATTAACAAAAACAACTTTATACACAGCAATCCTTTAAACCTATTTCAACTCTTCGCGTATGAGGCACTAATATACCATTACAATACATTTAAGGAGAAATATTTAGAAATGACAAGTGCAACAAGGAAAAAGAGTATCCAACTACCTTTAAGACATAAAACTATAAGTGATAAAGACAGCTATTTAAAAGCTATTACAATTTTCAATTATGTTTGCCAAATAAAATGAAAACACTAATAATTACTAAATATAACAAAAATAAGCTGAAAGAATGGATTACTAAAACATCTAGCACATATAATTTTTCTTTTACAATTCTTATATTATATTTTATATATTCTAAATTCTAAATTGTGTTATATTTTTATATTCTAAATTCTATTACATGTATGTATATTTAACGAGCAAATCTATGTTATAATTTTTGTTACATTTTTATCTATAAATTATATTAGTAGCACGCATTACACGTAGAACACTTTTATGTTTTATGTTTGAAATCTTAGAATATATAATAGTTAGTAAGTTAGTCAATTAAGTTCTTGGCCAGATCTACACACAGACACTCTTATGTGTCTCGGTAGGATGTCAATTGGTCAGATATATATTGCTGTATATTTGATGTAATGACATATTTTTTTCTGGCAATAAATAATAATAATAATCATATGTACAGAAATAATTTTTTGCAAATATTTAAACTATGCATCGCAATATTGATGCAATACATTTGATGCTGTTTTTAATATCCATAACAATGGTTGTGTGATTTGATGCCCTATATATAAAAATAACGATAAATTAATATAAAATTTTCCACTATTGAAATTCCAAATTTTTGAAGAATAGTCCATTCCACAATTCACCTAATGGTATTAGATTAGTTTCAAAATCGATTTTGCACAATTTCAATATAGCGTTTATAGCTGCATAATTTAAGCTCGATATCTTCTTATGTTTATAACCAATGAGCGCCACAAAATTAGATCACGTATGAATATCAGAAAGTATATAGTTAAATCGTATACAATTTAACATGCGTTAGAAGCATATAAATATTTTTTTTAAAATAGCAACAAAGCTTTTTTTCAATCCTCAGCAACAAATTTCAGCAAAAGAATGAAACTAGGAAAAGAGTTTTTATCTATTTTTTAAAAATTGTAAAATATTGCTACTTTGAAAAGTTATCAAATAGAAAGGCATAATAATATTCTCACAGTTGTGGATTACTGAAATATATGTATTTTCATGCCTTTTCAATACATAACTTTTAACTTTTGAAGGTATCGATGTTTTGTAATTTTCATAGAAGTTTGTGAACATTCTTTTTTTGTAGCTTTATTATTTGTTTGAAACTTTGTGTAGAACATTTCTGAGTTTAATAGTAGAGACTTAAAAGAGAAGGTTTTTGAGTGAAGCTCAGTATTCCTAATTCCATTTGATAGGCCTTCTTTCTTTAGATACAGGCAAACTAATATTCACTGATTACTTCAAGCATCTACGATACGAAATTACTCGAAAAATATACATAAAAGAATAGCCAGGTGAAGTTTTAATTTTACTTTCCTTTTGTTGAAAAATATTAATTTTTTATGAAGTTATAAGCAGTCAAAGATAGCCAAAATGCAAGAAAATTTGTCTTTCTTTTATGAACTGTATTTTTAATCATATTAATTCTTAAACTATTTTTTATCGCTTTAATTTCTAGGAATATTTACCAAAAAACAAATCCTGAATTAGAACTTTTCTTGTCTACACTTATAATTGGTTTTACTCGTTTCTAGATCACAAATAATTACGGTAAAACAGTTAGTAAAGAAGATATTACTATTCAAGGAAATCCAGCATATTCGAGATAATTCTATAATGTCTCATCTAGTTTATAGTTGTGTATTAAATGAAATGTCGCCACGTTTAAGCTAACGTCGCGTTTAGAATACCATAAATACCAAAGATCATTGTGTTCGCTCTAATTAAACGAGTTAAATCTCAATAATTTATGCACTGTGCTTTTTTAATTTGTTACAGGTCGCGTGGTTGCGAGTCGACACCCAGACGATTCTGACAATAGCGAACCACGTTATTACAAAGAACCACAGAATCAGCGTGACGCACGGACACCGCACCTGGTCCCTTCACATCAGGGATACACGGGAAACTGACAGGGGCTGGTACATGTGTCAGGTGAACACCGATCCCATGTCGAGCAATACAGGCTTCCTCGAAGTCGTTGGTAAGCACGTTTTTCACCCAATACCGTTATGCGCTCCTTACTACCTGTTGTCTTTTATTCTTGATTTATTGTCATTTTTATCGTATTTCAAAGTACTTTCAATAACATGACATTTCCATCTTTTCATTTATTAACCATTATGATTCATTAGTATAATACAAGTGCGTCCACATATAATATAATTCTTTCAATTATTGTATGATAAATTTACTTCATTAGGAAATTCATTAAAATAAATGCACAAGTCTAGTTCGCGTGTTACAATCTATTTTTTCTGGTTAATATAATTAATCCTTCCGCTCGAAATAAAAACCATCCATTGTTCCCTGCTAAATAATTACACAACTCAGGACAGACAGTTTTCAGCGTTAAAGCTAATATATAAACAGCGACTGTGATAATGAGATTACGCGTCGTTAAATCGAGCCACGTGGAATAAGGAACAACAAATTTTCCCTGATGCTGACTTATTCGCGCGCTTCCGTTCCTGCGCGCTTCTGCACGGCCGCGCTCGTTCACGAGATACTATTTTGATTCAGGCCAAGTTATGAATTACCCTTATTAAGGCTTTATTGCCTTATTAAGGTGCCAAAATTTAGCAATTCATTCTAAACCTCTCCATCCTCTCTCACTCTCTCTCTCTCTCTCTCTCGCGAAAGCTCTTTCTCTCACCCTTCGCGCATGCATTTTTCATGCGACGCACAAACTTGCAGCAGGCTCCGGCATATATTTCTTTTTAAACAGCGCACCCGTGCAAGACAGGCGCTGCGGGGATAGAGGTTTGAAGGAGGGGATGGCGAAAACTTTCGTGTACCAACAAATATTTGAAAACAAGTCTTCCGTGGGTGCAAATCAAGCCGCGATTCGAGCTCTCTTCATCTTAAAACTTTCAAAAGTAAATCCTTCAAAAACTTCGCTCGAGTAATAGACGGGGCGGAAGGAAAGAGTAAGAGTCTCGCCGACTTCCTTCTCCGGATCATAATCACATCGCACTCAATTCTTTCGATAATTGCACTCGGACCCATAAGAAAACTGAGAAAAAAATTAACTAGATTTCCAATTCAGTTTGCTTTTCCGACCTATTCATTAGTATTCAAACTGCGCCAAACAAATAATTACTAATTAAATTTCGTTTGCGGAAACATATGATCATAATTAATTAACATATTTGCTAATCGTGTGTTGTCGCATGAGGTTTTAATTGAAATTTGCAAGCGGCCGATTGGAGAAAAAGATTTAACCGTTCAAACAAACAGAGTGATGAATGATAACTCGAGAAATACATTAAATTGATCATAATATAAATAAGTATATAGGCATTTTAAATCTACGAAAATTGTCCATAAGTATACTTGTTATAATTTAAAATATATTAAAGCATTTGCTCTTATTTATTATTTGTTATAATCAAATATGCAATTCAACAATTATACATAACAGTTAATAATTATTTGTAACAAAAATATCAATTTTCGCTATTAAATAAATATCCGTCCAAGTACAAATTATGCACAAACATGAAGAAAAATCCATTAACAAAAAAAGAACATTTTAAATATGTTAATAAATGTTACGGTTTCGTCTATACTGAATACTCATAGTCTTCGAAGGTATCACAGCGACACACGGTGAAGTATCGATTCAATAAATTTGATGTATCTATCTTGAGATATACATTTCCACTCTTTGAACTTTTTCCCACAAACTATTTTTATCGCCTCTGCTATTTGCACGTCAGATTTAGGTATACAAAGTATATACATATAGGGTAAAATACCCAATAGATAGACGGTTAAAGCAGACGAAACTCCAGTAGATAGACGACCTTTTAATTAATCATACAACCTACTGTTAATAGGTAGACTGTAATAACAAATTATATTCAGTTGATTTTGAATTCTTCTTCTAATTTAAATTATATAGTTTGGTTAACAGTTCAAGGTACTTATTAATCACACGATAATTCGTCTATCTACTGGTGACCGTCTATCTACTGGGTCTTTTCCCCTATAACGGAATATAATTTCTCAGATGTCAAAGCAAAACAAAAATCGCAGCGACGTGTTTTGAAACTTATTCTCTAAATCAATGTACTTTACATCTAACGTACGTTTAGCAAAGAGGCTATTTTTATTGAGTATAGGTACTAACTAGGAGAGGTCACGGACTCCGGATCACGGATTTCGCTCAAATTTTGAGACATGTTTTTAGATGCTAAAATATGAAGAATGCTAGAATATTAGACCCTAACGCTTTGATAAACTTGATTTATCGACAGGTTTAGCTGTATTTAAAAGAAATACTGAAAAAATGCTTTGTTTTATTTGTTAATTGGTTAAGCTAAAAAATCCTTATATCGTCGGCTGAGGGGAATAAGGCGCTATCTCGGCGAAGCGCTGAAAAAGGTGCTATCTCGCCGTAGCGTTGGA
>JAWWEQ010020522.1:0-30103 GCA_035583055.1 Torymus tubicola
ATATAAAATATATACAATAACCAGATAAAATTTATAATTTTACAAACGTTAAGTGCATAAACGTGAGAATTTTGAAGTTAGTTCATAATACACTGTAAGAAAACTTCCATATATATAGATATACAATGTGTACTTGATGCAGGCGTGTCGTTCGGGCTCGAGGGATCAACGTAGAGGGGCTGGCGGCAGAGCGCCAGCGGTGCGTTTGCCTTGCATCAAGGTAGGCTCGGAGCGCGAGGAGGCGCTATAGAGCGCGGGTGGAGCACTTTGGCTCGCTGTATAAGGGCGAGCGAAGGCTTGGAGAAGCGGAGTGATCGGCTGAGTTATCTCGACACCGATCATCGCAAGACGAGTTGACTTAGCTCGCAGTGAGAACTGCATGCAGAGATATAAAAAATCTCGATGCCCTCCGCGTCGCCGACGCTATCTGTCTTAGCTCTTCAATCTTAGGAGACACAAGCGGCAGTCTCGAATCTGACACGAGAGCGAACAGATCAACAAATAACTGTCGGGCGCGTTATATGTATCGAAATGCAAACATAATAAAAAATAGAACTTAACACGGTGTCAACTAATTTCTACCCTTGACGCAAATATTGGTCCTTCGAGTCGGATAAGCGGATAATTTGTGAATATAGTGATAAGTGCACACGAGGAACATTGGACTCCGAATCACACGAATTACCTGGCTCATCCGTTAATAATATACGAGCAGTTACTGAGTGACCGCAAGTCTCTGCCGTACTCTAATACTTCAATTGTGGAACTTCAACGTGACGCATCATTAAATACGCACCCCGACTGCAGATTCATTGGACTTAGAGCAACATTAAGGCAATCTGCGCAGCCTTACACACGTACTACTAGACTTCAACGTCGCTCAATCATGGCGGGCGGCATCATCACTCGCACCATCAGGAGATTATAATAAAGGCACTGTACATAATGGAAGAATATAAGAGCAAAAGGACCTCTTGCAAATCGAAATTGACACGATTTAATAACTTCCTCGTAACAGAAATTACGGACGTACTCGTTTTAGAAGCGTGATTCAAGAAAATTGAACCATTATACGAACTGTATGATGAAATTCAATCCGAAATAGAAGCGTTAGTAACCGAACCCGCAGAGATGGCGGCTCAAGAGCGTGAGCGCCCAATAAATGAACTAATGAGGACGAACAATACGCCGTCGACCTCGAACAATAATATGGACGAATTCTCAAGAAACAATGAAGGTTCTAAAGGAATGCACCTTCCGAAATTAAATTTACCTCTGTTTGGCGGCGCCTACGGTGAATGGTTAAAATTTCGTGACACCTTCGTCTCAGTAATTCATAAAAATTCGTCAATAAGTAATATTCAAAAATTTCACTATTTGAATTCAACGCTGAAGGGAGAGGCTTTAGACGCAATTAGTGGAAGGGGGGTCTAGAGTTATGCATACAGCAGCATGGCAGGAATTGTGTGACCGATATAATGATTCGAACGCATTATTAGAACATCATTTGCACGGGATCTTTTGCGGGCCGCAATTAACTAAAGGCACACACCTTGAATTGCGACAATTTATTAGCAGTGCAAAAAATCACGTAGCAGCCTTAAAATCATTAGGCGAAGAAGTAGATCATTGGGACCGCGTACTAATCTATGCGCTAACTTCAAGGCTAAACGAATCTGCCAAAGCGGAATGGTAAATGGAACGTCGGCACTTGAAAGAAAAGCCACAATTAAAGGATTTTATTGAATGCTTGGAAGAGCATTTTAAATTTCTTGAGTCTATGAGCAAGCCTAAGAATGTCCACAGCAATGATAATAAAGAATCGACAAAAAATAGCAAGCGAAATGAGCAAACCAAATCTTACTCTACGACAGTGAGATCATGTCTATTGTCTAATGGAGAACATGGATTGTACGCATGCCAAAAATTTAAAGAATTATCAGTATCTGAACGAGCGCAAAAGGCAAGCGAATTAAAAATTTGCTTCAATTGCTTAGCGAGCGGTCACGGTAATAGGGACTGCAAATTTGGATCTTGCCGGCGTTGTGGCAAAAAACACAATTCCTTATTGCACCCACTAGAACAGGGATCGACCCAAACGTGCCAGTACGTAAATACCATGGATCTACGACTGCGCGGCTCTTCAGTGCAGGAGGGCACGCAGCAAACATACCTGGCGGCCGGGGCCGCTCAGGATAAGACAAGCTATGTTCTGCTTGGGACAGCAAACATATACCTGCTTGATCGATACGGCAAGCGTCATCAGTGCAGAGCATTATTGGACTCCGGTTCGCAAGCGCACATAATCGCAAGCGAGCTCTGCAAACGTCTAAGGATCGAATGTGCGGAAACAGGCGTTGCCCTCACCGGAATAGAACAGCGCACTCGCAATATGCGTCATAAAGCGACTGTAAGATTATTTGCCAGATCAACGAACTTCTCGGCTACCATCTCTTGTCTCGTACTAGACAAAATAGGAGATAATTTACCAAGTGCAGCTGTGAAAGCGGCGAATATTGAAATACCGCATGGGATCGAACTTGCGGATCCACAATATAATCAATCGGGTCCCGTGGATTTACTCTTAGGAGCCGCAATATTCTACGATTTATTATGTGTCAGTCAAATACGATTAAATGACAATTCGCCCATGCTACAGAAGACCTTACTAGGCTGGATAGTATCTGGAAGAATTGATATTCCGACAAAAAATCAGAGCCTAGTATGCAATATCGTACGGAACGATGAATTAAGCGAGCAACTAGAAAAATTTTGGAAGATAGAGAATTGTTTTTCCGAATCGGACTCTCTAAGGATGTTGAAAAATGATTATAAAAGTATTTATTGAAAAATGATTATTAAAGTACCCCAAAACATACCACCTGACAAAACAGCAACGTTGTCGCGAAATCGACATGGACGGTTCGAATATGTTAGAGTCTGGTTCCGCGGTAATCAGACCGAGAGGTCGGTCACAATATAAAATGGTTTTTGTTTTCAGATTTCCTGACGTCTACACTCCGCCTTACCAGATCTCTCGGTCTGCAAGAACGTACGGCAGACAAGCCTTTGCCTTCCATGTGGAGGAGGAAGAAGAAGCAGCAGCGGTGGAGGAGTCCTCACGCCGACACGTCCGGCGTCTGGTTGTAGATTACGACGATGAAGACCAGGACCATCCGGAGCACTATGCCGACGCCGTACTTCTTCCTCCCGAAATTAGTGCGGTCGCAGAGGTTGAAGCCGCAGAACCGAAGGCATGTATCTTCCTTTCAGATCTGCATGCACTAACAACTGAGGAACGCCGTCAGCTGACTGCGGAGGTCATCGGGCTGCCGGAGGAGGAAGAGGCCGTGCCGCTCCACACGCTTGACGAGGCCGTGGAGTCTCTTCCTCCGGCAGTTGATGATGCTGCTGGTCAGCCTGACGACGAGCCTGCGCCCGCCCGGAGGAAGCGCAAGCGCCTCCCGGTGATGCAGATGTCAAAGGGAGACATATGCCTTGTGAAGTTCACGGCACAACCTCGTGGCCGTGTAAACTCGGAGAAGAGGACGAAGAAGAAAATTACTGTGTTCTAGTGCACGAAGTTGAAGAAAACGGCAGCGTGTCGTGGGTGCGTAGGCCCAGCATAAGTCCCCAGGCGATCCAGCCCTTTAACAAAGAGCTCATGCTGGTCGACCTGCAGAGGGTGATAGGAGGTAGAATCAGTAGCGCTAGAAGAGATTATTATGTATTGGCGATTTCCAAGTTTTGCGATAATCATAAATAAAGTATGTTCTTTAAAAAAAACCTTGTTTAACGATTTTCCCGTACCTCCATGCTCCTCCTACAGTAGTCATACTCGGACCGAGTCGGCGGTCCGAGTATACAACTTTTGCAGTTCCGGAAAGTAGGTTATGGTCTGTGCTATTATCGGACCGACATGTCGGTCCAAGTATGGTACGGAAAGTAGGTTAGGGTCCGTGCTATTATCGGACCGACATGTCGGTCCAAGTATGGTACGGAAAATAGTATATATAATAAAATTTTCATTACAGCCGCGACGTAGAGCTTACAAAGAACCTTCTGAGCCTGCTGTACCCCGACAAGGGGCGTCCGAAGCGGGTGATACTTTCCAAAAAAAATGTCGAAAAAAAAGTACGTGGAAAAGGAGTATATCAGGACCTTATTTGAATGGGTATTCGACGAAAAAGGCGGCAATGAAGGCTTCGATATCACCGTCATCAGTGACGAGAAATACCGCTACTGGCAGCAGGCCTTTAGTAGTGTTCAGTGGCGGGAAGAGCTTCAGCACATACTGCAGTACCCTAAACGGTATAGTCTTACCGAGCAAGGAGTTAATCGGGAAATCGAAATGGAGATACATTTCGGACTAACAGAGTAAGTATAGATCGATAAGTCGGTCCGAATAGTAATAAGTATTGTTTCGCGGTAATCAGACCGGTAAGTCGGTCCGAATAGGATTAAGTCTTGTTTTGCGGTAATCAGACCGAATATGTTAGACCAAATTTGTTTTAATAAAATGATTTTTTTTTTCAGATTTCCTGATGTGTATGCACCGCCATACGACATCCCCCGGTCGGCTCGTACCTACGGTCGACAAACGTTTGTCTTCCGTGTCGAAGACGAAGCAGTAGGTGAGGCAGCAGAAGAGGCAGCTGGTGAGGCAGCTGGAGAGACGGCTGATGAGGCAGCGGTAGCGCTCCCACGCCGACGCATCCGGCGTATAGTTATGCATGATGATGAAGACGGGGACCATCCCAAACATATTGCGGACGACGTCCTTCTTCTTCCCGAGACGCGTGCAGTCGCAGAGGTTGAAACCGCAGAACTTCATGTATCTATCTTCCTTTCCCATCTGGATGCTGTATCACCTGAGGAACGCCGTCGCGTAATCGCAGAGATCATCGGGCTGCCGGAGGAGGAAGGGGCTATGCCGCTCCACACGCTCTTTCTCTGATAGTTGATGAGGGTGCTGCTGGTCACGCTGAAGACGTGCTTGCGCCTGCCCGGCGGAAGCGCAAGCGCCTTCCGGTACTGCAGATGGAAAAGGGTGACATATGTCTGACTAAGTTCGCGGCACAACCTCTGTGGCCGTGTCAGCTCGGGGAAGAGGACGAAGAAGGCAACTTTGACGTCCACGTATATGAAGTAGATGACGACGGGCGCGAGTCGTGGGTCCGCAGGTCGAGCGTACGACCGCAGGTAATATAGCACTTCGAAAAAGACCTCATGCTTGCAGATCTGTATAGGGTCACTGGAGGCATAATAAGTAGCGCCAGGCGCGATTACTATCTATTGGCAATTTGAAAATTTTGCTCAAAACATTAATAAACTAAATGTTCTGCAAATAAAAAAACCCTTGTTTTTTTACGATTTTCCTCCCACAGTAGTAATACTCGGACCGAATCGGCGGTCCGAGTATACAACGTTTGCAGTCTCATACTCGGACCGAGATCTCGGTCCGAGTACGACACTCAACCGGGGCTTTGTAAATCTAATGGACAAAAAAGTCGTATCTGCCGTCGATAAGGAAAAGCGTCGCTGTACCGGTAGTAGGCAATATCTGATGTATCATACTCGGTCCGAGTATAACACCTGAACGAGACTTGGAAAATCTGAAAAAATCGAGGATGGACGTGGATGTACAGCCTAAGGGACCTGATTCGGTCTCCTAGAGGCTTCCTGGACCTCCCCACCCAATATCAGGAAGTTGCAACATGGGTGGCGATTTTCACCAAACTTTCCAGAAGACAGGCCAGACCATAGGACATACACCTTAGCCCTGGGTACGTCGGGACGGTCGACGGCAGATAAAAAAATGTGTGTGTGTGTATGTGTGTGTGTGTGTGCGTGTGCGTGTGCGCGTGCGTGTGCGTGTGTGTGTGTGATCCCCGAACAAGAGCCACGTGTCGCCTCGCGTCTGCTGCCATCTGTGAGAGGGTAGAGAGAGATAATACCATCTGGGACCTTTCTACATATGTGTGTTCTGTGTTCTGTCTATTCTCTCTGTGTCTGTCTCTGTCTTACATAAACGGAACAAATCTATCTGTTTTTATCGGGAACACACAAAACACATAGAACACACATATGTAGAAAGGCCCCTGAGCAGTGAGCAGGAGCGGGAGCGGGCGCGCGTGATTATATACAGTATATAGTTCAAGGCAGAATTTCGTAGTATATATAGTAACAATTTTGAGTATTATTAAAATGAGCCAGCAAGTTTTTGTAAAGTTTTTCGATGTCACGGGGCTGAACGCGGGAGGCTTATCCCGTCCAATGTTTTATGATGCTACGAGTGATTTTGAAAAAGTTTTAGTCGAGGTTCCTATCCCAAAAATGATTCATGTGAAGAAGGAGGTATGACTAACCTGATACTGCATGGGGGGAGGTCCCGGAATGCATGGGGGAGGTCCAGGAATGCATGGGGGAGGTCCAGGAAGCCTTTAGGGGACCAAATCAGGATTGCCTGGATCAAGCCTGTATCTCCTCCTCGATTTTATCAGCTTTTCAGTCCTCTTCGGGGATCATACTCCGACCGTAGGACGGTCGGAGTATACAACTTTTGCCGTTTCCTACATTCGCAACTAATATCTCGAAAATATTTTCAGGATACGATTCCTGTTAGCGACATGTTCCCTTACGAAGTTGGAATTGATAGCATTGAGACGTCGGCCGCCCATTCTTTTATCAAACGACTGTCACTTTTGAACGGGGGGCGCCTTAAATACAACACCATTACCAATTTGGAGCCGCATGAAGTTACGTTTGGAAGCTTGAAGGTAGAATTACGCAACCGAATACTAACGGAGGTCATTGACACATACACCGCGCTGAAGAAAAAAGAAAAGACGTGGCATGATAGACACCGGTACGCGACCAGCGAAGCCTTACTAAAATTCAAATCGATAAAGAACCTTGACCGTTTGAGCATGGTAAGTATATTCCAACCGAGAACTCGGTCCAACAATTACAATTTTTTACTACTACTACTACTACTACTGCTACTACTATAATTTTCAGATATTGATTCAAGATGAGCGGTATCTGGTTACATGGTTAAAAACATTCCCGCTACGGGCAATTGTGGAGATGGCCATCAATGCTTTGACCTCACCTCAGGGGAAGGTTCTGTTGGCTTTTATCCAGCTGGTGCGCGAAGACGAGGTACGGCGGCGGGAAATCGTCAGCGCAGCTGAGGGTATCATAGCTGGCCGAAAATCAAAAATTTTTGTTCGCAAGCAAGAGTGGTCGATGATTTTAAGAGATATTTCACCAAAGCAACAGTCTGTTTACAAATCTCGCTGCCAGCGTTCATTTAGTACGGCCTCATACGCCAGAGTAATACGGGATGCACTAACTAATAAGGGCGAGTGGGTGTGCGATTCGAGTGCTGTAGTAGATCATATAAGGTGTGAAACCAGTTTCCTAATTGATGTTGAAAAGCTTATGAATGCAGAAAATGCATCACCGGCCGTCATCGAATTGCGTAGGAAGTTCGGGAAATTATACCAATTGTTGATCAACAGCAGCCCATTCATACTGCTTTTTATTTGGATGTTGAATGTGTACAGGTCGAGCTACAATGAACTGGTGTTCTGCGCCAGCATAAAATCGGTGAGTTATAATTTTACGTAACCAGACCGAGATGTCGGTCGGGATATACTACAAGTATTTCTTCTATTATTATTATTATTATTACTATTATTACTACTATTACTATTATTACTACTATTACTATTATTACTACTATTACTATTATTACCACTATTACTATTATTACTACTATTACTATTATTACTACTATTACTATTATTATTACAGCTACAACATCATTTGTCAACGAGTTTGGACATTAATGTTCACACTTCCGTCCTCAAGGCAGCCTTCGACTATAGCATCCTTACGTATGTGGATGAGGATACGGTCTACTGCCGGGAACTTTCAGCGGACAATGTGATGAGGATCTTTCAGAAGGATTTTGGCATGATGCTCGTGGCTATATGTAGCGATATCTCTGTGTACGGCAAAGCCACCTATGTAGAGGGCCTGGATCCGAAACTTTTCCGCGACGACGTAAAAAAGAATGCCATCTTAAAGGCATGCCAGATACCGAGGCTTCCCTCGTAAGTATGCTAATTAAGATATATATATTACTCGGACCGAGAGATCGGTCAAAGCATGCTGCAGGAAATAATATATGGACAATGCCATATTTTATAGTATCACCTCGAGGGATATTCGAAGTGTGCTGACCTCCTGGTGGCACCCCATCAGCAATTCTGAGGTTCCAATACGGGTCGACTACGAGTACATGATTCGTTTGCGATCCCCATACAATTTGAAGCCAAAAGTGGAGGAGCCTTATGTTGCCCCCGATAATGTTGGCTTACAATTATTGCCAGATGAAACGGGTACAGAATGCGCAAAACGTGTAAAACGTGTTCATTGCTCTATGACAGATGGAGGCAGTACGGAGAATAGTAGAATACAAATGAAGAAGAGAATACGTTTCCTCGATGATTTAAGGATGAAGGCACAAGGAAGTCTTCCGTCAATAGTAACAAAGCACCGCAGGACCTGCACGTGCTTTACAACAAAATAAAAATATTCATATTAATAAGTGCCCTGATGGCTTTACTAATAAGTGCCCTGATGGTTTTCTAAATTTTGGCGCGTTACTTCGATTGGTAAGTTCTGTGCCAGCCTTCAGCGTTCTAGCACGGTCAACTGTTTCCCGCGTCGCGCTGTTCGCGTTACAGACGATCAAGCCAGCAAGATGTAAGTAACACTGATAACAATAACAACTAATAAATACTAACAACTAATAATAACTAATAAATACTAACAACTAATAACAACTAATTAATACTAATTAATATTTTCTGTGTTCCAGGGTCAAAATTCATCTGTACACGAAAAATTCAACAACGAACATTTGAATGGTCAGGCGATTCCTCACATTATTTACAGTAAATTAAATTTATTTTTTATAATATAATATTAAATAATTTATTAACCAAACTGATTAAAAAAAATGTATTTTTATGATTTTATAACAAACAAGTAAATAGACACGAGTCTGATATAAAAAAAGATCTGTAGTTATTGGTTATTAAACTATATTGCTCTGTTGTGGATTATTGAATTATCAATATTATTACTTGTGCAAGAAAAATATTTTCATGAATTAGGAATAAATCGTTGAGTATTACATGGTCGAATGCAGTTCGAGTAACACGTAATTGGTAGCATCTCAAATCAAAGACGTAATTTTAAAATACTAATATATGTATGTGTATTTCTTATTTTCTATGACTTATTTGGAGATGGAATTTAATTGATTAGGTATAATTACTAACTATAAGCATCCCGTATAAGATTTACAGAAGAATGTTTAGGAGTGGAATGAAAAGGTTACAAAAATAAAACTGTGAATTCAGGTAAAATATCTCAATTTTTAACATGTATTTTAGTGTTCCGAAGCAAACACTCTCACATTCGTAAACATCACAAAGCTTTGGTTTTTTACTCGCGTTACTTAATTGTGTTTTACGCACGAATAAAATATATCACACTTACATTTCAGACAACATATCAGATTACACGGCTCATCATTTCATATTATAAAAACGCCATCATACAATGTCATTGCTTAACAAGGTCTGCTACTTCATATAACTGAACGATTTGACAGCGAAATGCTCAAACGGAAGCACGCAAAAATAAAATAATAAAACAAACATTAACAAATAAAATTAATTATCTAGTGGATAGTCTATTGTGATGAAGTAAAAGACAATCTAGTAAAAATTAATTCAATTTTTTTAATAGAACGTCTCAATATTCATCATAAAGTCGTTATAACATTCGAGATTAATACAACAATTTGTATTTATATTGAAGTCTGACCAGATGAATTTTCAGTCATCGTTTTTAAGCAGATTCATTTCGTAAATTATGGCTGTCATTGTTATCGATAAGTAAATACATTTTTAGAAATAAATAAACATTTTCACAAACAATTCGACATTTATCACATGTAACGCAGTGCATTGAAGGAATTAACAGTGTTCTCGGTTTATCGATTCGAATGTTTAGTTTACGAAATGTACCTTCTTCAAGAATCATAAACTAGTTAATTATTACAATAAATAATCGACTTACATTTATAAAATGCGAACGCGAGGTAAAAACTGAAATTATTGAAGTATTAACAACAACTTTCTGCTCATACACTAAAAAACATTCTTGTATATAAAATAATAAAAATAACCAATTTTTATAAAAAAACAATGTATAATTAAAATGGAAAATAATTCTGATCTATTCGTGTTACGTGTGAAGGGGTTTATGTTCCTCGTAGCCAGTCTGGGTGATGAGCCCAGAAAGGTGCACAATGAAGTATTTTAAAGTTAGTTAGAAGTACGTATTTTATTATGATGTAAATCTATACAAGCAAGTGAGAGGGAAAGTCGCTTCTAACGCGCCGTGGTAGATTCGTATAGTGACAGCGGACTTGGTGGTCTGACGGCAATGTCCTAACCTCGTTGTCTCTCTTTAGCTAGTCGTAATCTTATTATAGTAAAAATCACCTCAGTTCCCTCTTCTTTCTCTCACCTACCGATGAGGCTATTATTGGAACGTCTTCAAACTTCGCTGTGTCGGCTTTTTCGTATCCGAACGAGTCGCTGCACGATTTTTCGCGTCTCGTAATTATTGCTGACGCGCCGCTTCGTTTTCGTACGTCGACTATGTCCGTAATGCTATCATACGTAACAATTCGTTATCATTGTTTTTGTTAATATTTCATCCAATGATTAGACTCTATTGGATTTCCCGTTAACTAATGGACATTAGGAGGTAGAAAAACAATTTCATTGCACTATTTAAACAGTAGATTGACCGGCAATCTATCGACAGAATTATAAAAATTTCTTGTTTTTTATTTTTGTATTTTTCTCCGTCGATTAGAGTGAATATAAGACGTTTCGTTAAAGCTACTTTCAAGAAAAAATCTGGAATTTTATTATACAGCCTTCTTTTCAATCAACGACTTATTCGTAAGAGCTAGTTTTATACTAGTTAGTTTCTGATTGATTCTAATTAGAACTTGAATTTTTCTTTACAACCTATTTACTTCCAATATTTTTTTCGATCATCACTATAAACTTCCAGCGATTTTGCTTGGTACTGAGTCAAAACAGATAGCACCAGCGTCATTCGCTCAATGAACCGTTATCTATGCCATATTTATTAGAATTTTCCATTTTTTTTAGTAAAGATAGTACAAAAACGTATTTACGACGGTCGAAAGTCATCTGCAAACCATCCATCGCGTAAAACTATGCATAAATTATAAAAAGGGAAAAGTAAACATCTACATTCCGCTTGAAAAATTATAATCTACAGACTCTGCGAATACTTTGATATACAATATGTACATATTTCAAAAACATATGGATTTCAAATCGCTCTCCGCACGCATGGAAAAATCTTTGCTAACTTCGTTAACATGCAATAATAATAAACGTTACAATGTCAACAATATACACAAAATGAGAATTAAAATGTATTTATTGAAAAAACCAAGTCCATCGATAAGTACGAAAGAATGTAAAAATCAATGGACTTTCAGCTAATTCCCGAAAATATTACCGCTGCTCGCGTTTACCTTGAATGAAGACACTGCGCTAAATCTCTCTCTCTCCCCTCCATCCCAAGCACTAGCTGCTCTTCTCATTACCAAAAATCGTTCCCGAAATTCATGTGTATATGTATATATATAATTACGCGGGAGCTACTACGATTTGTTTGAACTGCAACAGTTTGAGCAGTCGAAACAGCTAGTGTGCTATCTCTTGTTTGACCACGCAGAACCTCGACTACTCGTGCCGAAACCACTACCGACGCCCCTTGGCAGCTAATTCTGCAGGTTTATCACAGATTCCTGCAGTATATGCGTTTCTCCTTCACTGGCACTGATATGTCCTCCTGGACGGCGTTCAGGCAGGAGCGAAGATCCTGTTTAACTCGGCGAAGTTTTGAGTTTTCTTCAGATAGACGCTCCATTGTAGCTAATCTTCGACGAAGTTGAATCAGCTGATAACTCGATTCTCTCAAACTGTTGATCTTCATTTCCTGCTCTACAAACTTGACGAGATCTGTGCGGTGTTACTGTCGTTGCCATTCGATGGCCGATCCTTACTATCTCTCATTGCATTTACTATACACATTAAATAATGTTAATATACTTCATATTTATTTTTTAGATGAATAAAAAAAAATAAATTATAAAAAATATAGTAAAATTTCTAATTATTCGATATTTTATTATTGCGATATTAAACTGTTTCAAAAATTGGTTTTAACATGGTTTTATCTAAAATAAGGCTATTTGCACTAAACATTTTTAACACTCATTTATAGCATTTAATAATAGCAGTTACTATGCAATATTTTTTAATGGATATCTAAAAATGTAATTAATCAATCGTATAAAAAATTATCAAAAATCCGTTCATAATTCTACGCTCTAATAAAAAAGTTAAAAACGTTCTATCTATTACACTACTCTATTATCATGCGTCTAAGGTGCACGTCCAATATTGTCATAATCTGGACGAACCTCTAATAGTTAAAGCCGTGCCATCTTAGAGCAGCGGAAGCTCTAAACACTACAACGTCTATATTTTCTTTTCTAATTGTGTTGTATCAATGCTCACATTCGAAACGCCTTCTGAGTGCACAGAACAATTATGCTTATGTAGTAAATTGAAATTATACTCTGACACACGTTTCTGCCACTTGTACTACAATAATTAATACATTAAATTAATACATTAAATTAATACAGAAAGTGCTTTATCAAAAAAAATCCTACGATTTTTACGTTTATCTCTAATAAATGTGATAACTCTACGCATTTTACTTAATTGAAAGAAAAACAAAGATTACAAGGTATCGAAGATTTTAGTATAGGAATACTTTTCGCTCTATGACGATACAATGTAAATTAATAATACGTAACTTTACGAACGACAATTGTGGCAGGTTAATTTTAATTTTCCGTAACGTCTCGTATTTTTAAGTAACTTACCGACGGGTTTAATATGAAATACTCCAGCTACGTCTCTCGTTATTCTCAGCTTCGAGACACTCACGTCTATCGGTATCGGACCAGGTGATGTTATATTTTTAGGCGGACGGTCTTCATTCAGTAGCAGAGTTATATTTTCTAATAGTCCCTTGTGAATTCATCGTCAATGATTATAAATTAACAAAAATACATAAAATTCCACGTTAGCTATCCACAAGTACACATTTATGTAAATTACAATGCAACAGGCGTATTATATATGTAACCGAAATAATCACCTTCAACGGTATTGGTTTAGGAATAACCCCATCCTCGACCAAGTCAGTCAAACCCTGTAACTGAACTCGATACATCCGTCACCCTTGATTTATATTACTTTTTATTTAAAAATTGTTGATAACTCAGCGTTGGAGAATATGCATGGGATATGTTTTAACGAAGGTAATATAAATCTACGGATTTGGTACCAGTCAAATTGATACATTCAAAGCACACATATTTACACGATGCAGGGACGAGGGGTTATACATTTTCTGATGCGTTAAAAACGAGTATAAGAACTAAAAAAAGTATGGACTTATCTGCGGTTATGCCGAGAACTGTGAACTTATCTCATAGTGTGGTTCTCGTTAATTTTAGAGTACGCTCTTTAATTCAATTATGAAACGACTATAGATAATACTTTACTTTGGGATCAATTGTTTGTAATATAAACAAGACAGAAGATGGCGATCGACGAAGTTCTAAAACGATGATATAAATTGCATGTGTCTCGTACGAATGTATTAGAATTAAAATAGAATTATTATAGAGGTTTGTAATAGCGTTTTAATTGTCTATTTTATACATTTATCTTCTATTAACTAGTAATAATAAAATTAAATATACTGTTTATTGTACGATCTTTGACTAATTTAATATATTTGCGTAATCAAACTTTAATATTAATATGACGGACCGATATAGTTTACCTCAACTCTATGCAAGTAAACGCAAATAAAACAATAAATATCAGCTATACTATTCTAATCACATGTGTCGATATTCAACTCACTCGAACGCTCGTTCGAAAACGTTTTCGCTTCGTTGAACTGCTCCCCGGCAAGCAGCTCCTCGCTTGTAATGCAGAGCGCACGTTATTTCAGCCGAAAAAAAGGCCGAAAAGCCACAGTTGCAAAGCTGTTTACCGACGATGGCAATCTTGACTGTTTGCTGATTCGTCGCGCGCGACGCAACCTCGACTGAATTTATTTCAATTTTAAAAGTCCGTCGACGTGCTGCTGCTGCTGCTGCTGCCCAAATACGAGGAGCAGTATATATAGCGAAGAGCAATTCCACTGAGTGATATTGAACGAGAAGAGGACCTGTATAGTGGAGAAGATGTTTTTCTTTTTTTTTTTTTGTTAAAGTAGATGTCGTTTTTGGAATTCGAGAGTGAACGAGTGGATGGGTAATAGAGTTTATACAGCTGTATATGTATAGCGTTTTTAAGTTTTAAACTCACTTTGGGTGAAATAGGAAAGGACAGTTTTAACTTACCAGTGAAATTTTATCTCAAAGTTTTTTAAATTAATGATTACACGTACAATATATACATTTTAAATAATTAACATTTAACATTATTTATGGTATGAAGAATCATTGGATAAACGTAAAAACCATTTATTTGTCTTGTTTTTCTACAAAATCAGACATTATTTTTTAAGTAGGCGTTCATTCAACAAATGTTATTTTTTGTATTTTTGCAAACTTCATGATTTATTGTAAATATTCAAGGTTGACAGAAATCTGATATTTAGTCAAAAAATATTTTTTGGACACATTTATTGAGCGATCTTTCATGATTATTTAAAATTTCAAAAATATCCAGTGTAATTGAGGAGTTGTCCTAGCGGTATTTTTGCTTTTATTTCATTTATACTATCTTGAATCGCGATTGCTATTTGGTTCTATTCGATCGCACTATAGAGTGAAACACAATAATTAATCAGAAATTCAATTAGAATTATTAAAACAATGCTGATGTATTTCTATATACTCACAGGCATGGGGTCGTTGGATTGGTCTGTTGCTATATTGCGACAGCCAAGATGCAAACGGCAACCACGTAGCGAATGAATATTTTTGTATTAGAAAATTTATACAACTGAGCTTATTGAAAAGTGAAATTCGTTTCATATGCAACTGGTATTTATGTATGGCTTGTAAAGTAATCAACTAAATGAGTCATACGTAGAAATATGTTAATCGCTATTATATCTGTGAAAAAATACACCAAACATTGTGTAGGAGAAATGAAAACATATTAGAAATAAAATCAAAATAAACAAATTATATGTATAAAGTAGTTCATATCTAACTAGGAGAGGTCATGGACTCCGGATCACGAATTTCGCTCAAACTTTGAGGTACGTTTTTAGATGATAAAATACGAAGAATGCTAGAATATTAGACCCTAACGCTTTGATAAACTTGAGTTATCGGCAGGTTTAGCTGTATTTGATAGAAATACTGAAAGAAATGCTCTGTTTTATTTGTTTATTGGTTAAGCTAGAAAATCATTATAAAAAAAATGAAAATAAAACTAGAGATTACAAGTTTTACGTTGTTTTTCTCAAAATTAAAAAATATTAAATATATCAAAAGTTATGAAAGTTTAAAGTTAAGCAATGCAAATGCATCAAAATAAGTATAAAGTTAAAGCCTGTCAATTTATCAATTGTAATAGAATAGTATAGGGATAATAGAAAAAATTTAGATACAACACATATATATATCTTTTCAGACATTTATTGCACCTTTTGCAGACGAGTTTGACTCTAACGTCGTGCAAAAGCCACTACAACGTTTTTAGAAAATAATATTTCCTTCCGCTCGCACACAATTAGACTAATTCCATCGCGTTGCTTCACTCTCTTACACCCACTTGCTCTCTCTCTCTCTCTCGCTCTCTCTCTTTCTCTTTTTCATTTTTTTGAAGTTGTGCATATGTATGTACAGAGAATATATATATATTTATATAAACTTTTAAGGTCACTCGTTAATCTTTCTCTCTCACTCTTCCCACTCGCGCGGGTGGGCGCACTTTGACAATTGCAAGGCATCGTAATTATTAAATGTACACATGCACACAACACATACATACTCGTGTCGCCGGAGGCTAATTCTCGTTTAGCAACAAAATACCGAGGACGGGTTTGAAGTAGCAGAATTGAACTTATTCTCTATACCAAGCCACATGAGTCTGTTTTTTTTGTTTTGTAAAATACAAGGTAAAAAGTCGTCGCGGTGCGAATGATAATAATAATAATGATAATAATAATAGTAATAATAAAAACGATCATCTTATTTGTGCGCGTTATAACCGCCTGTATTGTATATAGAGTTTTCAGGAGAATATTTAAAAACAAAAGCGTATAGGGTAAATCGTGTACGATCAAGCGCTAAATTGTAAGATATGTCTCTCATTCTCGTAGTGTATATAATAACAAAATGGAGAAGTAAAGGGTATACTTCAATCATATATATATATGTTATAGATAAAAAAAGAAATTTTATTCGAGGCCGGCTCACATGTCGTCGTTATAAGACTTTCTTCTGTCACCTCCCATCCTATCGATTTGATTCTACCGTGAGTGGCGCGTATATTATAAATTAACATAAAACAAGATAAAACCATTAATTAATAATAATAATAAAATAAAATAATAATAATAAAATAATCATAATATCGCGCTACGACAGCTAAATTAAACGTTAAAACTAAAAGTATCTATTTGGACGGGTTATTGTGTAAGGGCCGATAGTCGGAAAGGCGACAGTTCGATTATATTCATTCACTCTCTTGCATTCTCTCACTCTAAGCGATTGCTTTTGTACCTAAATGCCGCGTGCGCTCGTTAAAACGAAAAAATTAACTTAAAAAAAATATCGATATAATATAATAGTTATAATAATAATAATAATAATTTTTCTTTCTACATATACATATAATATTTATAATAATATATATCTCTTAGCATTGACCGCCGGTAATATCCGGACGTCGCGTAAAAGAATGTGATATAGCTGCCTAAACAGGGCTGGACGGATGCGTTTCGTTCGCACGTGTGCCGTAAGTATATTCGTATATTTTCTCTCTCACTGTTCCTCTTGTTCTATATCTATCTTGTCTCATTCTCCTTTCAACATATCGTCAACCTAGACTACACGTCTCTATATATTTCGCTCGCTCGCACTCGTTGCAGAGACACATCGGCGCTGTTTGCGGACGTTGATGTGTTTTGTCGCATTGTTTCTTTTTTTTTACGATTTTTTGTTTGGAATTTTAAGAAAATGGTGAATTCAGTTTTATGATATTCGTTATGTGATAGAAGAAAAGAATTAGGAATTAAAAAGGTTATTAGTTTGGCTTTTGTATAGATACAATACACATCAACGTCTGCTTACAATTAAGTTATATAATAATGAATTTTTGTTAGAGTATATTAATATAATAGCAATATGTAGGCAAAAATTTTCCTCACTATACAACTAATTCTGTGAGCTTGAGCTTTGACATCAATCATATATTTATGGAATATCGCATACACATTCGCGATTTTCTTGTATAATATATAGAAATAGAGAAAAAAAACTACGCATTAAATCCTTTTTGTAAAATCACATATGCCTCGTTATATTATCGCTCATAGAAATATAGTATATATATTTTACAATTGTAAAGTTTGATTGAACTCACAGTTAAATAATGTTGGTCGTAGCATGTTACACAGTAGAAATACTATAGATATTATTGTATAGTATAAATATTGATTTGTAAGATTTTCTGGAATAATCGCGTCGATGATATAACAACTACGCATTAAATATAAATATAAGTATATATATGTATAATCGAAAAGGTAAAAAATATTGTATTCTTATAGATCGAATATAACATTCAATATCGGTCGATAAAATCCTTAATATCGTATGTATAATTTCAAGAAATATTGGGAAAAATAATGATAATAAAACTTACTATCACATACTATTAATATCCGTACGAGAAAGAAACGTGCTTGCTATGTATATATATACTATATGTGCTCTCTCCGACAATACATCGAGATTTCCTTTATCATCCTTCTCCTCCGACATTATTTTTAAAAATTTTTGGGCTCGACAATATATATATAGATATATTCAGGCACTAACAGTGAGAGCAAAGTTTCTCCAAGATAAAAAATTTCCCCCAAAAAAGAAAACAAGTTCGACAAACAAAATTACACCTCTTACACGCGTGTATACAATCACATATATAGTAAAAGTCGATAAAATTCGAGAGGTTATGGGTTTTTTGTGCTTTTTAAGATTATCGCATCTCTATAGAAAGATAACACAACAACCTTCGCTTCGTCCCAACAACCAAAATTCGCCTGAAGCGGTATATACGTGGTTCCATTTCAGACACACACATATATACACGTTAAAGTACATTGCGGACGGGTACGTAAAATCGCGGTCTATAATAAGGTACGTTGGCGAGAAAAAGAAATAAGAGAAAAATAAAACAAACGATTTTTCTCTTCTTCGATATACACGGTTACATATGTGCGTTTCGTCAGAAAAATGCTATGTATACGTATAGAGAACAAAAAAAAACGTACGATAAAACATTTCCGTGTATATATAATATATAAGTCAATTCCGTTGGTCGCCTTCGCCTGTGACAAAAGAGTATATACATATTCTCCATATATATAGCCACAACAACGAAGAGTTTGGTGCGCTTAGAGATTCAATTGTAAAAAAAAAAAGGAAAACACCCTCGATAAACAAACGAACGAAGATCTGTACACCCGACATTTTTGGTATATACCACGTATCCGTCAGACCTCAGTCGAGTGTGTTTGTATGCGGACTTTCTTTTGGGATCCGTTACGTTGTAACGTCGGGCTGTGAGTGCTAAACCCTGGATTTTGTATACCCAAAGGTTTAGGTTTCTTCAGACTGGAACGTAGTGGCGATGCGGTGCTAACAGCGCTACCGGATGTCGCGACACTTGCCATCGAACCGTTGCCCGAAGTGCCGCTAGCGTACGGTTTGCCGCTTGCGTCTGTCATCGAGATGTTGCCACCTGTAGATAAGAGAAAAAAACATTGGGTTAGTGGTGATTTTGAAAAAGAAATCGATATTCAATAATGTGCAATATGTGTAAATTTTAAGTTTTAAGATAACTATAGCTATATTGCACGCGTTTTGCGTGTACAATTTTTCATTGTTTTATTTATTTATTATTTTTTTTTCTTTAAGATTATGAATATGATCAAGTTAGTTTCAATTTAAAAGTTTCTATCAATAAGTTTAAATTACACGATAATAACAAAAATTTGATAAATAAGATATTAAAATTTTTCTTATACTATTTTAATTGCTAACTCTTTAACTTGAAGGGTGCTATACCTGCGCAAAGAATATTGCGGGCGTTGAACCTAGCTGTATTAGCCAATGAAATTTTCTGATAACGCTCTGAAGTTCACTTTAAGAGTCAATTCGATATAAGAACCATCTTCATTTTAATCTCTTTTTGATTTTATACCTTTTATAATAGGATTCAGTTTTCAATACTTAAAACTCGAGAATTCAGTCTTGAAAATTCAAACACATTAAATTTTGGTGTCTATTCTATATAGACCAATCTAATGACTTGTAATCATAAATTTCATTCATATTGTTTTAACAGATTTTTTAATAGAAGAATATATACGTCGATCAGAGAAAATAAAATTTGTTCGATTTAAGATTAAATATAAAGACAAAGAAATTCACCGAAAGAATATAAATTGAGAATTCCGAGTAAACGGTTTCCATAGTATTATGTTGTCAAAAACAGAGAGGAATTCGAATCTGCTTTTGTCGTTCAAACTTTTGTTAAATTTCCGTTCGGATGCAGTTACACAACTCATTTTTCGCCTTTGCATTTGTCTGTTGAGATGTAAAACAATCGAGCACGGAGACAAAAATGACTTACACAACAACGTCTGGTTGGTCGAAAAAAATTAAAAAGAACGTGTAAAATAGTGAGAAAATACGAGATGCCTACAATGGCATATAGTTACGAGTGTAAAGGTTGAATTTTATAACGTCAAAATGTGTCTGATATACAGGTTCCTTCATATAAATATATTTCACAAAAATTTTAATTTTTGATTGGTTACAACTCTATTCCTACATTATACTCTCTAAAGTTAAATCAATGAAAAAAAACACTAACGATTAGGTAAAATTATTCCACCGCAACACTTATAAATATTAATTATTTTACTACAAATTCTTTATCCACCAATTAGAATGCAGAGATCTCACCATTTTAAATAGTAAATATTTCCACATATTTCCACTAACAATTAGTGAATACATATATATTATATTTCACCTGAAACCTTACATTCCCAAAAAATCCCAGCCACTCAAACCATCCCCTTCACCTCACCATAATCCTTCATTCCTCACCCATGGCCATCACTCATCCACCCCACCTAGACTTATCCACTTCCCTTGAAAAAAAAAGAACGAAAGCTCGTAAACCCTCGCGAATGAACTGCATCATATCTGCAAGCCTCGTAAACGCACGCGCCTGCGGTTTATATACGATGCACGAGGAGGTCGGACGCGTGCCAAGGCTGCCGACGTCTCGTCTTTACGTTTTTTTTTTTTTACTTTTTCGCAGATCGCATTGGATATATAGACGCAGAAGGTTTGCTGCTTCAATGGTATAAGCTAATCTCTTTATTCCCGTCTATTATATTTTTTGCGAATGGACAGTCGTATATATAGGAGTTTGGTATAGATAAGGGGTAATTGGACGCGCGAGGTGAGCGCGAGAGCGAGAGAAAAAGGTTTTATCGCGATTTTATCCGATGAGATCAAGTGCTTTGAATGCTATGTGTATGTGTGTGTGTGTCTTTGTGTTGTGGAGAGTGGGTGAAAGATGGGCTGATCGGATTGTATTTTGAAAAGGTGATTGTTAGAGATTTAGTTTTTTTTTTCTGTAAATATGCTAGTGTTTTTTGAAAAGTACCATTTCAAGATTGTGGAATTATGAATTGTTTAATATAGTAATGCAGATTAATAGAATATACTGTTACAAATAAGTAGTCAACAGCGAATACTCGTGTTTCGATTCTAGCTTGTTTTCTTTATATATTTTAATTTCAAGCGATCATTTATGTCTTATAATGCAAGCCAAATTAATAATTCCCCGCCAAGTTAAACTATATATGTAGTCCTCAGGTGTTTTCCGCATGAAAGATTATACAATCAATTACGATAACTCCTGAAATTGCATGATATATAAAGTAGACAAGTATGCATCGCGTGCGAATTATTTCTATAAAATTATCCGTTCTAAGCATAACTATTATATTCTTAGATATCTATACTGAATTAATTGCGTTATTTCACGTTCGGAACGTGAAGATTTTTATAGTCTCGAAGAATTAAATCTCAGATAAAGCTTTACGAGATTATATATATATATATACATACGGCCAGGCGACGTAGAAAGAGCGGAAAAAGCCAACCATGAGTAAAGATTGATTAACTTCGAACAATAAAAGTGAATGCATATATATATAAATATAAATAAAACAACTCGATTATATAAATTCAGTGTTACCAAAGGTATATGATGTATTATCCACGTGCAACGGATTAATTTCACTTGCCAATATCAATCTTTTTAAAATTGTTATTACATCTATATACAATGAGAAATACTTTCCACGCGCAAAGATGAACCGATATGAATAATCTAATTTTTTTCAATATCCATAAACCACTACGTGCAAAAAATTGAAAAATATTAAAAAAAGCAGAATAATATCGCGCGTGCCTTACGTAAATACAATTTAACCCAACCCTGCTTATACTTTACTTGTATACATACCAAATCTAATTAATACATTTAACGAGCTACTGAGATCAAATATATTATACACACGTCTCCTCTCCATAGCAGCATCCTTACGTAATCCCTTTATAATTTTACGTAACAATTATATATACCAACATGATTGAAGGCTGACAAACACCGAGCGCATGTGTGTGTGTGTGTGTGCAGACGCATTGACGACTACATGACATTGTAATTTTTCATCTGACACTGTACTGATTTTTTTTTCCCCCTATATACATCCTGACCGAGAACTTGATACATAGTATCATATATAGTTTCAATCTCCAACGTAACCACAATCCAACCTTTTCCCCCCCGAAATTTCTCACGCAACTATGTATAAGTGCACGTACGGTTACCGTAAATCGGGACCGACAGGGCCAACGTGGCAAATTAAGTTTGCGCTCGTATATACGTGTATATATATAGTGAGTACACTTTGCTCTATTGCCCGCGTGTAGTGTATATGCCTTACTCGGTGGCTCCCGAAATTAACGAGCACGATGTGTAGGTATACGTGCTGAATTGCTGCACGTCGCAGTTGCTGCTAATACGAAGCGACGAGCGAGCGAGTAGTAGAAGTGCAGCTGGTTCGGTGAAAAATTGAGCGAAGTGGTTTGATCTTTTTTGTTTTTTTTGAAAAATTTTGTGAATCGGAGAAATAAAGATTTTATTGTATACGCAAAATACGGTTTTCTTCTATATATTTATTTCGTATTGGAAGAATATACTAATTATAAGTAATATTCAATTAACGTCCAGGTAGTGTAGTAATTTCTATCTAATTGGCATAGTTCAATTGGCTTGGTTTTCGCACCTATCTATTTAATTAATGCGAAAATTAAATGCTAATATACTGTACGAGAGTTTTGAGAATCTATTAAATGGAAGAAATAAATCAAGAAAGCGTTTCCTATATCATAATTGCTCGTGTGCATTCTATGGAAAATGAGTATATGTATGATCGTATAATTTCGCCAGTGCGTGAATTTCGTGTAAATTATATGAATTTTTAAACATATTAAGTAAGTCATTTAGTATAACTGAAATTCAGCTAATTAAATTCGCAGATATACGAGTATATACACTTGTTAACAAAATTATTACTCTATATACGTATAATTCTACGCTATATAGCATATTCAGTAAAACAGAACTGCACATTACTCATGCATTATACTGCTTCCATACGTATTCCACATACGTATTCCTTAACCATACCCCCTCATTATACAACATTAAATACAAATTTGATCGCCACCACTGCTATGCTTACATTCCCACAGTACCACCACAAAGCGCGCGCAATTCAACCAAAATACCAGAATTCATCATATTACCATCATCGTAACCAAAAAATTTTCCGCATACCCACATAGTAACCCTTTACCTCTATATAACCATACACCTATTGAATCGCAAACTCGCGTGTACGAGTTATCAACGGTAGCAACGACGGCGACGCCAATGCTGCTACGAAGATGTATATATATGTATGTATACAGAGAGAGAGAAGGCTTATTACGCTGGCGCTCACGTGTTTCCATTACGCGAAGGCGCGGCGATTACTAGAGCATGCTAATTAGCCGCGGATGGCCGCGTCGCGAGGCCGTCGTCGCCTGATGTCGGCGCGTGTCTTGATCTCACTGCATGCGCGTGCGAAGGAGTGAGAGAGAGAAAGGTTGTGTTCAGAGTTCATCGTGATGGTTTGGGCGATGGTAATGTTGAAGTGCATGGGTATACTATAAAGGTAGGTTTTTTTATGATTTGGGGGTTGAGTTATATATACGTGTGAATATAGTTGATTGAAAATTATTTAAAGTTTTTTCTTTTTTGTATTTTTTCGTAAAATATACACTGATGGAAAAATGCGTTAAGTCTATGTAATGTTAATGTAGTTATTTGACAATATCAAGCAATAATACAAAGTATTGCATTGCAACATATAGGAAAAATTACTATATTGATATGGGGAAAATTTTGATTTTTGGTTGATATATTGATAAATTACTGGAAAACATTTTTCTATCAGTATTGACGAAAATCACGGTCAACGTTCAATAGAAAACGTTAAAACATTCGGTACCAACAATCAGTACTTATACATATATTTACAATATCAATTGTACACGCGAGGCAAAATAATCTGCGTAATGTATTCCCGTTTTTCTCGTACATCTATTATCATGTTTTTTTTTCACATTTTTCATTCTTCATGTGCGCACACGCTAGCCACACAGGTATATTATAGTTGAATTGTAATTGCAGTACGGTAATTAGCGATCATGGCGAATCGTGTGCTCGAGTTAAAAGCATATATATATATATATATACTGAACCGATGGAAATCATATAGAGAGATATTGAAAAAACTAGATGATGCCTTTTAAAGAGTTCAATGGTATGTCGATTATATAGATGTTTGCGTGCGACGATGCATCTATAATGAATATACCGTTTTATCTTTTTTTTTCTCTATCCCGCTCTTTTTTTTTTAAATTAAAGGATTCCACGTCAACCAAGAGCATCGCGTATATATATACATAAATGTAAACAACGAGACGTAACATTTTGAGAAAATAATTTAAAAAAAAAGATGTATTTATAATATAATACCTATATATAATTTATACTTCGTTCAAAATACACTTATTACACTCTAGACGCAATTAAAAAACCGTCTATACATAAATCTTCCTCATCCGTCAACGCATTAACCTACATCCTACATAAGATAACCAATCTCATTCTCATATAATTTTTTGTAACCCTAGAAGAAGATTAAACACACTACTCACCGTTGGTGGGATGCCTTGGCTCCCGGTACCCAGGATTGTTGATCGTCTGGCCACGAGCATCTCCATGGCGTAGTTTCGTCGGATCGCCGCCACGTCGCGCGTAAATACCCTCGTACACCGCTGACACGAGGACGCTGAAGTTCAGTACAATCGACGCTATCTGCAAGTACAAGGATAGAGACATGGATTAATCTATCGTGTAATTATAGTGTCGATGTGTTGAGTGAAATTTTTATAGTTTTATTTTCTATAGCAAGGAAGTAGGGTATATATATATATATTTTGCGTGTTTAACGGTTAAAGTACACAAGGAGGTATGGATATATACATTTGAATTGCAAAAATAGTCTTTTGACGCGGAGGTTGAGAATGGAATTTATGGTAGATATTGAAGTTATAACATTATTTTTTTCTTTTTTTTTTTCAATCGATAAAAGACTCAAGTTGAGATAAATGTAATTATATAATCGGATAAACGTTTTAAATAAAACGTTCGATTGACTTTCCTGTAACCTTTTAATTGTCTTAATAAAATTTCATTTCTCAAGTATATACCCTGTATGTACGTAGATCTTTTTTCTCCAGTTAGTTCTCATTCCGTTTTGAAATTCTCTCGTTCTCGCATTTGTATAAGAACTTTTTTTTAAAACCTTTATCTCCAACAAAAAGTGTTCTTTGTAGAGCAAACGAGTACTTTGCGGTCGTTTAAAGGCGCACGGAAGGTTAATAATAAAGCGCGAGAAGAACGCGGGAACTTCCTAAATATAACTGGCATATAATTGATTAATAAATTATGAACGATATTACCCATTGTTAAGCGGCGAACCGTTGTGTACCACTTTCTCTTACCTTTGTAATGACTGACTCGCTTAAGATTAAGATCTGTGAAAGAGAGAGAGAGAGAGCTTTTATGTATACACCTCCGGGTCACGGATCCTCGATAAAAGTTTCCGATAAAACTATAGTCACCCACATACTTTTCATGTTCGCTCGTTGTTTGATTGGCAGTTCGACTGTGATGAGCAACTCTGAAGGAATTATAATCACGTAATTAAAACGTTTTTTTAAAACAAAAAAGCTCATTCGACCTCTACCCAGTTCCGAAATCTCAATCTCCGCGGCACACTACTTAAATTTAACAACCCTACGGTATTACACTTCGCTCGATTTTCCTATCACCAACGTCACCGTCATCCCAATACTATCACAATCGTATAGCTATTCTCTCTCTCTCTCTCTCTTCGCGTCCATACCAACGTCATCGCCCACGTAAGTGTTGGAGTGACGCGGTTGCCCGAAGAAAAGCCAAAGATAAGAAGCTCGAGCGCGGTTCAATTAGCGCGGACAATATAACAAGGCGAGAGTTTGCGCCCACGAGCTTTTGAATCGCTATATCGCCAAAGAAGTTCGCGAAAGCAGCAAAAAAAAAACACGAGGGATATGAAACAATGGTCCCAGTGGACATGATCGAGGGGGTTGGGTGGTTTTATCGTTGTTTAGGTAAGGTGTTGTTTTGTCAGCGTGAGAAAAGAATTAAGGAAAGGGCGATGATTTAATTTGCCGGGGGTTGATTGAAATATGGATGAGGAGGGTTGTTGTGGTTGCGATAAAGAAGATGGTTTGGGTAAATATATATACCTATGTGTAGTGGAGTGATGAATTTGTTGGGTAAGGGTTGAAAAAGAAATGTGTAATATAAAGAGAAGTTTGAATATCTTGTTTTATTGCTATATTATATAATAAAGTAAAGTTCGGCATTGAATATATTATAGTATAAGTAATTGTGAGTTAATCTTGAACGCCAATAACAACTTTTAAGATCAGCCCGAAGGCTATTGATAGGGAATTAGAGCACAAAGTATCCTTAACTTTAAACCATGCATATTCATTAAACTCGTAACCAATCTATCTCGCATCAAAAAAAAAAAGATAGGCAACTGCTTATAAGTACCCGCATTACATCATTACCAAATGAAATTACCCTTCATAAAACCCTTCACTCTCCCTCGTTCATGTAAACAATATTTTTCTAGCTAATTACACACCTACTCTTTCTCCCTAATCTCTTTGATTCTCGCCTGATGAATGCATAAATTTCAATTTTCCCGCCAATCTCACCATCGTCGCTTCTTTTTCTTCGTCCCGACGAAGATTAATCCCGACATTCTCTCTTTCTCTCTCTCTCTCTCTCTCTCTCTCTCTCTCTCTCTAATCCACGTGCGCACGGCTGGTAGAGTAGAGTAATTGGGGCAAACAGTGTGCGCGTATTTTTCCGGGGATTCAAGCGTATATATACGCGCCGTGAGGATGAGACTATAAGGAGTATAAAGGAACGAGCGAGAGTGAAAGACACGTGTGCGGTTGATTATATATATATACGAAGATTTAATTGAGAGGGTGCGGAAAAGTGATTTCTTTTTTGTTTTGTGACGAATATGGATGGTAATTAGGTGCGCACGTGTGTGTGTGTGTATACGTGTTGACTCTTAGTTTCTATATACGACGTATATATAATTAATGGTATTAATTTATTTCAATGTTGTTAAACGATTTTCCTCGTTCGCAGTCGTCGTCGTCATCGCTGTCGCAGATGAAATTCAATAACCATGGTTCATTATAACTAGAGCAAAACTCCTTATAATTAACACGTGCTGCGATCGAGCGATAAAATTAATTCTTCATCGTACGTCAAATCTCGTATATATTAATAACCGAATATAATGTATACGAAAGAAAAAAATCGTTAGTAATCGCGATTACTATATAGCATCCAATGCGAAACAAAAACGACCAGTGAATATTCATTACGGAAATTGCACGTGTGCGCGCGCGCACGACTATATACTGCAATGAATTATCGAAGCTAATCGGCCGGTAGTTCAATATGAGAGAGAGAGAGAAAGCGAATAAAGCCAAGTGGACTCTGCACCCGTGCGTGTGCGCAGGTTTCACCCACTTCGAAATTATCGCAATAAAACTGATAAGGCGCACCTGTGTGTATGTGTGTGTGTTAGTGCGTTATATTGCCGCTCGACGATCATAAATTTCAGGGAAGGAGTGCGTAAGCGATTCGATCGTCTCTATTTTTCTTCTCTTGCTAGCGCTACTGCTCTGTGAAATGAGAACACACGCGTGTCCGATTGATTCATAGAGTTTGAGTTTAATTATTGATATTATACAGTTGAGAGAGAGAGAGAGAGAGAGAGAGAAAGGAAGCTACGGTGATGAGGAGCTAGCAGTGTATCGATTTTGATAAAGTGATAGATATATCGATGTTTGAATTCTTTCAATGAGAGAGTTTGTAAAACTTTTTTCGAAACGTATATATACACTCTCTAGAAATGAACAAGTGAACATTTTAAAGTGAATATTGAGTTACTGGAAGGGTGAAAACAAATATTTTACTGCGTAATAATAATATGAGTATTTGTTTAAAGAAAATTCAATTTTTAAATTTGTTTGTTCCTGCATGAGAGACTTTTAACTTATTCATTTTCCGAGAATAATGAAGTCAGAAAGAAAAACGTAGGTGTGGCAATTACGAAAAGGGCATAGTCACTCACACGTGTGCTAAGAGTAAACGCCCTTTTTTAGTTCCCGACCATTTGTTATTTTAATCATAAAAATTCGTTCGCCTACTCGCGGAAATTTACGTATACTTTGCATTTAATCCTCGACACGTGCCAAAATCTAAAAAAAGATCGTTGCCAAATACACACCTTCACGTAAAAACCACTCACGCGCATAACAATCAACATTTCACCATTTCTTCAAACAACAAAGTATCAGTATACCAAAACAACATATCTAAACACGTAACCTCCAACATCAAGGCAGTTCGACTATTCCTATCCACCACTGCCGTCACTATTTGGCTTTTTACCAGGTATACACCCACCCCTATATACCTTGTTCGGCTGTCGTAGCTTCCGTTCCCGATCCAGTTCGATTTCATCCTTAGCGCGTAACAGCGCACTCTTCTTCCGTCTCGTACTCATTGTTATCCTTCTCGCATGTATATATACCTTGGTTGCGTATCACAAATCCTGCGGTGAGTTTAACGGTTCACGATTTTACGACTTTTATTTTCTTCGTTTCGTAAATATTGAAGTTCAGGTTGGTTTGTATTGTAAGCGAGATGTTTTCTTTTTTGGTATCGATGCGATATTACACTGTTATCATCGGTACACTTAGCGGTTTATCGATGTTATATCGTTGCTTTTGATCAACCAAAAGTAACTTTTCTCCAATGCTAAATAGAAAGTATCGTTAACATATCAATGCACACGCTTCGCCACCTGAATAATGCATCCAGTTCGCTTTTTGGTTTATCCAATACCTATACACTTTCAAATTCAAAATCCCCAGCACACAGTGTCACTATATATACTAATCCACCGAATTACCACACTTCACCATATCAATCAGTCCATCTATATATAATTTTTACTCCTTTATATACACTTCTGCATGCACACTTCTGCAACGACGGTGTGTATAAGGCCTACAACTCGCGACGTACCGGCGCGTACTGCCGGCGGCGCGTCGTCCACTCATTGTTTTTAAAGTGCGTGCTGCAAGCTCTCTCTCTCTCTCTCTCTTGCTCATGTTCTCGCTATATATATCTATATACTGACTGTTGTACACCTGCTGCATGCGCGCGCGCGCTCGTGCGGCCTCCATCCGAGATTAGGCTTGCGTGTGTGTACATATAGATGGATGGTTGGTCTTCCGGTCGCTCGCGTTGGTTGTTGTTGTTGCTTGCTTGCTTGTGCAATCGATCGTATATATATTAGGTAATTGCATACGCGCGTATAGGTGAAGTTGTTCGGGGAATTGGGCGAGTCGCCAGGGGAAATTTTTGTTGGTAAGTTGAATTGTTTTATTGAGATAAAGGTGAGTTTTGCTTTTTTTTTTGAAAAAACGGTTATAGAGAGGATTAGAAAGAAGAGAGGTGTTATGTAAGTAACCGGAGGCGAGTGTACGCAGGCAGTAGGAGCTTACTAACACGTTGACCTACTTGATAAGAATCTTTTAATTACGTTCGGCCGTAAAAACCACTTGGTGGCATAAAAGACTCCGCTGTGTGTGTGTATAGGGTATAAAGAAAATCGCTATAATACCGAGCGCTGCCCCATATAAAACAATAACCGCGTCGTTATAAAGAAAGTTCAATATAACTCATCGATACCTATATATGGGCAGTTCTCAGGTGAATCGAGAGGTCAAAATTTTTTTTCTTTTAAAATCACCTAAATCGCTTCGTAA